>CAJNDV010000028.1:2896-13354 GCA_905221635.1 Symbiodinium sp. CCMP2456
CTAAGCTATGAACCTTATTTCAAGGTGTCGGAATCAAGGACCTCCCCCTGACTTTCTGCCTTCTCCGGCGTATGTGCAGCTCGGAGCCCTAAGCAATGCAGGGGCCTGTGGGTGAGTGCTCCGATGGCCGTGAGGGGCTCGCTTGCAACAACTGCAAGGCACGAAGAGACTGAAGGGGGGATCATTCGGGAGAATCATTTGGCTTTCGTTGGCATTTGGGCTGGGGATGGCAGAGGTCTCGGGCCGGCCGGCCTTGTGGGAGTATTTGTTCTCGCACGGCAGTAGATTGGAGTGTCCGAGGCCAGGCTTGACAGGTATTTCAGCAACCCCAACTGCCAAGAGGTACCCAGAGCTGGATCAAACGGCGCCATTGCCATAGGTCGCACAGGTCGCACAACGGTGCTGTAGGACAGAACAGAAGCCCCGCAATTTGTGCATGACTCAAAGGTCCCCACCACAAGCTGCAAATGCTGATGAATCAAGCCCGCCACGCATGTGCCAGAGCGCGGCAGGAGTGGCATCGTCAAGGAACGCAAGGCAAATGCAAGCCGTGTGAGGGTGTGGCTGGGACATCAAGCTTGCCTCTGCTTTTCTGAATAGCATTTTTTACCAGGCCCTTGCGATCGATTGCGAGTCGAATTTCCTAAGGTGGATGTTCTTCCGGCGATGCTGCTTTTGCTGGCAACAGTGCTGACCGGAGGGGTCTTGCTTTCCTTCGTCCACACCAATGCAGCGCGCCAGCGGCACCTTGACTGAATCCATCTCCTGACCGCGGTAGAGCAGCTCGGGTTGCCGACATGCAATTGCTAGCCGGGTGAAGTGTACATCGATGTCCGGATCCTCAGCCAAGGCTTGGCCAGGTGACTGTATTCCTGACCGCCGGCCAGCCTCTTGCAGCAAAGGGAGTCCAGAGGGATTGGCATCTGCGAGATGCTGTTCATGTTCAACATGCGATACCCCTCGCAAGGATAATCCTGATGTTGCAACTCATGGCGGCCATGAGGAGCGGGCAGTGCAGGGGTGCACCGCCGAGGGCAGCCGAAGCTCCCATCAAGTGAACATCGGGGTGTTTTTCATCCGCAACCTGAACTGCGAACACGCTAACGTGTAATCCGACTTGCCACCGGCTGCCCGAAGTCCAATCCATAGAGGCAATGTCTAGCAGGTGAGACACCTGTGTCCGCGCAGTTTTGCTCACATCACGACTGGCTGTGCGCAATTGCACATCGTTTCCAGGGCAGAGTCATCGTAAACACGCTTGCCTTGGATTCTGTAGCCTGGTTACGTAGTTGCCTGAACAATGCCTCAACATGTACCAACCAAGCCGTTGCAATAGGTTCAAACCTGACCAACCGAAGATGCTGAGTTGTTGATTCCGAAGTCTTGTCCTTAGAAAGGCATCGCAAGCACCTTCCAATGCGATATCTGAACTTACACGTCTGAGCCGTGCTGCTGACAGGAACTTGGATTTGCAATGGACAGGCGGGCCTTGTGTCGGACGGAGGTTGTATTTGCCGTTTCATTTGATGGTTCCGCTTGTATGCCGAGTTTTGCAGGAAGAAACAACGTAATAAGCTAATAGTCGTGCAGGCGAGGTGCTGCAAACGCATGCGCAGCTTTTGTTTGGAGCTCATCAGGTAAGTTGGAGCCTGCCTTTCCTATGTACAGGACCTGCACTCTACGTGATCGAGTTTCTTGAAATCTTTGCCTTTGACGTGGACTTCCTGAACATAGGACGACATGCATGCTCGATACTTGCAAGATTCGGGAACTTCAGACATAGAAAGACCCTCAGGTTCGCAGGCTGGGCACCAGATCGATGAAAGAGGTCAGTGGTCCAATCAGCGCAGGATGCGTCGTGTCCAACGACGGCGCTGTGCTAACCTTTGCCATGCAGCTTTTGGCGTACCCAGTTTTTGCAGCATTGCTCATACTGGTGTGGGCCACTATGCTGCAAGTTTGGCCTTTTTTCATGTCGCTGCACAGTAGGCAGAGCTCTGCAGTGCTGTGCGTCGTCTGATTTCGCAGATTTTGCCTCGAGATATGTCTCGCAGCAACAACCGCTGAATCTGGTTGCTTTCAGGTTTGCATCAGCCGACTGGGGCTGGAGGTCAGGGTCGCAGATGGGTGAGTGGAGTGCAGCAGCATCTCCAGTCCAAAGGCATATCCAGCTACTCGCATGCAGTGCTTCGTTGCAGGTAACAGCGAACGATGTGATCAACATGAACGGCCTGGCCTTGCTCACACTGTACATGACTCTCACCATCAACTCGCTTTTGCCATTGCAATGCGTCGCCAACCCGAATGGGACTTTCAGCATGCAGACGCAGCCTGGTGTGCCCGGCACTCAGTCCTTGGGAGATCTCGGCTTGGTCGGACTCCGTGGGCGCCAGGATATGCTTCCAGTCCGATGAGCACTGGGCGCTGATGGGCATGTGCGTTCTCGGCATCCTTATGTACCCAGTGGGTATTCTTTCCGTGGCTTTGCGGGCCACGATTATGTACCCGCACCTTGCCCAAAGTCGCATCTAGCATCATCACCGCAGTCAAGGTAAGGAGAGTGGTCGAAACAGTTGGAAGCTCCGTAGGCTTGTGCCATCTGCTGACCCTCAGCCTCTTGAAGCCCGAGGCAAGGCAAGAAAATTCCGTAAATAAAGGAGCAGACAGGTTAGACGACAAGCTAGCTTCAGAATATCTGAACTCACAACAAGCAAGTCGGTGCATCAGAATTAGCAAACCGTCGTCGGCGGCCTTGCAAAGTTCCAATACTCTTGAACTGCTCGACGCTGTGTTATTGCAAATTAGTCTCTCCTGTCTTCTTCGTGACAAGACAGGGCGCCGTCACATCCAGTTTATCGCAGACATGACAGGCTGATGGCCAGCATCGAGTCGCAAGACAAACACACGTGTCTTCATCATTGTGTTCTCGAGCGTCCTTCGGACATCGGGTGTAAGCTCTTGCACCTGCTCTGTTCAGCTGGTTTCTTGCCGTGTTTGTTTGTCCGGCTTTTCTCAGGCCCCCGCAAGTAGGTGGTCAGAGTCGCCAGCCGGCCAAGATGCGGTTCGTTGCAGAACTTGAACCCAAAAAAACGCCCGAATGAGCATCAATTGAAAGCCCACACTGCAGTACAGTACTGGCAAAAGTGGACTGACAAGGTCAGCAAAAGGGTTTGTGAGTGGGACACGAGGCGTGATTTTTGCTAACAGCAGCCCCGCGACAGCGAAGGTCCTACATCAGCTCCGGGAAGGGACTCCTTATCGTCAATCGATACCGATTCCTATTCGAGCGATTTCGCTCCCTGGCATTCTGGGTAGGCAGGTGTCGAGGCGAGCGGAGTTCATGCAGATGTTGATTGCATGCTGGTTGGAGCGTCTTGTGGATTTTGGGTCTGCGTGGGTCTTCGATCGCAGTGCTTTAGAGGACTCTGAAGTCAGCTTGTGCTGTCGAGCGAGTAAATGCAAGTCTAATTCATCAGGTGTGCATCTTTACACCAAAATTGCAGGTGGGAGCTTTGTTACAGCTCCTGGACTTGCTACCGCAATCCCTCCAGAAATGCTCTCATGCCCTACTTGCCTTCAACATTCAACCAATGCGTAACATGCAAAGCCGACACAGCATGATGATGATGATGATGATGATGATGATGATGATGGTGGTGGTGGCGACGGCGGAATTCGGAGGCAGAAGCAAAGATCGAAGAAAAGTAAGGTGCGCTTGGCTAGGGGGATCCTTTGGACCTTAGCGAAGATCCACGAAGACTGAATCGTCAGTTGGATGTGGCGAGACTGAGAGCTGCATCATGTGACGACCCCGAGATTCGGTGCCTGAAGTCATCCTGCATGCAAACCCTCCAAGGTGCTAGCCGCTATTACTATGGCGCGGCTTCGACAGCATTTCAATGACTCCGAAAAAGCAAAACTAAAGGGATGTTTCGAACTGGTGCAAAATCAATGTTGCGAGCTGGCAATGCACGCGGAATCGATTTCAGGAGAAGGGGTCCCAGATTTGGCGTAGCCTGTTTTTGCGGCTGCGTTTGTCTTGAAGGCATCGAGGAACCGATTAATCTTGCATTGTGAACTCCAGCATGCTTCCAGGTATGCGTACAGCTTCATGCTTGTGGTTGCAGGTTTCCAAGTCTGCCTTCAGTCCGCTTTGGACCCACACTTCCGACCAACCCCGTTAGATTCCTACCCGAAGCCATCGTCACAGCACTCAACTTTTGGCATCAGCTCAGTGAATGCGAAAGGCTCTCGCTGCCAGTCTGTTCTTGTTTTCGAGCCACGGTTGGAGCGATGATCTTACTGGTGCCAAGACACGGGAGAAAGAGCCGCCGCATGGTCTCTCAGCTGAGGTCAGCTATCTGCTGAGGACCCGCATGGGGGTTACCGAAAAAGGTCATGCTTTGGTGTATTTTATCGCTACCACCATCAGCACAGCAGCATCATCGCCAAATCCTCGCCATCATCACCAGTACCACCACAGCTGCCATCTCCAGTCGAGATCAGTCGCGTGTAAGGGGGAACACCTACCGATCCTTCAAAGCACCTGCACGGCACAGGTGCATAGCCCAACCTGCCTCGGGCAAGAGTTTGTAGCCGGAGCGATCTCTAAGCCAAAGCCTCAAGCCCAGGTCCCCATCCAAGCTTCGAAATCCCTGCAGCCTGGCAGGAACACGCTCCTGGCCCTCATTCCGGTTGCTGTCGCAAGCTTCCCCACAGTCCAAGTCGTTTTGCTGGCGGCCGTGCTCCTCGTAGGCCGGCAACTGTTTTTTCCCAACCAGATATTGCGAGACCGAAAGTCCCAGGCAAACAACTTCCCCACACCCCTTGCCTTGCGCATGTGTTCCATGAGACCTGTCGGAGGCATGCTGGTGCAGATCCGCACATGGCCGTGGAGGACGCAAGTGGCCAACGCATCGGCCCCAGACGAAAGGGGCCGAGCCAAGAATGCTTCTATTTGGCAGAAGCCTTTCAAAATTCAAATCGCGGCTCCTCAGGGCATTGCTCGAGCGCTTTCGGCCTTGTGTGTTGGCGAAGGGGATGCTATAGATGCCAGATAGTCTCTGAAGGGGCTGGTGCTGGCACCCACCCGGCGATGCTTAAAAGATGCTGAGGTCACAGACATGCTGTTCTCCACTGCCGTGGTGCTTTTCCTCGTGGTGGCGGGGCCCATCCTCAGTTCGGAGTCGGCTCAAGACCGCCAGGCTTATGCAGCATGGCCAAAGGGGCCATGGCAAAAACGTGCCGTGGGCCGTAGGCATGTGATTGACCGGGCGAATCTTTCCGGAGAACCCTGGAAGTCGCAGGACTAGGTGCCGAAACGAACAACTAACCTAAGGCAGGCTTTTTGTCCTGGTCCTTCACCATGCTGCTGGCCTTTGCCTTTTTGACCTTGTTTGTAACGATTGCCCTCTTCCTTTGGAGAGCCTCGGCAGATGTTTAGATTGGATGTTGGAGTCGTCTTCTCCGCGTCCCCTGCAGTTAGGGGGATGCAACCTTTCTGCTGCTTTCGCTGCCTCGGAAAGCGCTGCCCCTCAGCACTGACTTTCAGCTAAGTGGCTAGGTGCCTGCCTCTTGCTCCCAGAACACAAATCCCAGAAAAACAGACGGTACGTCCACCTCAACATTTCGGCCTTGAAGCGAACATCATGTGAGACCTGAGCCCGACGACCTGCAGCCAAAGCCCGCATGCGATTCGTATAGAATCTGCAGGACGATGCCATCCAGAAGCTTGGCTTCGTTAAGTTGTTTGGCTCAGGGCTCAGGGCCTGACTGCTGCCATGTGAAGCCAGTTAGTCCCAGCTCGGCTTTGTCAAGCTATGGTTCCACGCCATTTCTTTGTCGAACCACCATCCAAAGCAAGGAAAAGACCTACAAGATTTTCCTGACGCATCACAAGAGCGCCTGAGACGACCTTGGGGGCAGTTTGCATGCGCCTGTAGCAAGGCCGGAGTGAAGGCGCGCGACATGGCAAGAACCACGATAGAAGGCGGCATTGCAGCAGAGTTGCGACCAGCGCACGCAGGATGCCCACACCACGCCGATGCTTGCTCTTCCCCGGCCCTTTATCTTAAATGGGAACAAAGCAAGGTGCAGCCGGCGCCCTTGCACGCTTCATCAAGAGCATCTTGAACAAGCACTCCCATGACAAAGCTGCTTGGATCTGTGCAGACACTTCTCCAGGCAACTGCCCTCGAGAAAAAGGCAAGACATCGGTCAAGCCACGAAATCTGTAGAACCCACCCCAGGTCAGCAGGTGCTGTGAGCACTCGCAACCCGAACGGTTTCGCAGATAACTTCTATCGACACACGGGATGAGCGACTGAAAATACGACGCCAGTTGTAGCCCTAACCGTTGAAGACTGCTGCCGCACCCATGTCCACGGACCTGCAACAGCTCCCCGAGGTTTTCTTGGACTCGGATGAGTTGCAGGACTTGGATTCTCTGTTCGAGAGCGCAACTTGTCGCCGATTGAGTCCCAACCCGCCTTGGCCGCGAATCCTCGGACGCCGGATATCTTCGCTTAAGTCCATTCGACTTGGACTACTGCAGCTTCTGCCCTGGAGATTGATGCACGATCTTCCCACGCTTAGGGCCCATACTGCTAGGCCCCATGCAGAGGTGATTGTATTTTTCTTGCATGGTGTCTTGGACCTGGAGCCGGGGAGCAGCCTTTGCAAATAAGGAGGACACCTTTTAAATAGCGGTACTAGTATTGAGAGGCGTCGGGCCAGCCTTCTGAACCGAGGGTCCGAATTGTCCGTGCTTTACTGCCGGCCCGATCTTAGGAATCGAGTGCTCCTGTCTCGAAAGCATGTCGTAAACGGTAACTTTGAAGTAAGGCTTGGGCATCGGTGCGGCAATCAGCAGCTTTTAGTTCCTTACGGTTCATCCTTGGGTTCAGTGTGCCGGAGACCTGAAATCTGAGAATCGCGTGATATCTCCTTTTGGTCAGTACTGCAGGTACGCAGCAATGTGGCTTTCTTGGTGCCTCTGCTGACGCCTCAGATGATGCTCGCTTGCAATTGGGGCTGGTCCTTGGTGGCTTTTTTAATGTTCAGCTCTGTCACTTCTCCTCGATCTGAGACATACTAGCTCCTTTGCCGTGCGCTTGTCAGATAAAGTGAGTCTTACCCACTGGAGACTTGCGTTCTCGCTGTTAGGACGCCGCGTGGTTGAAAAGGTTTCTGTGAGGATGCGTTCTGATGACATGTGTCGCCAAAGGCTGCCTAAAGGCACACCGTTGACAATTCGGAAAACGCATCAGAAAGTGCCAGTGCCGAGGATTTCCCGCCCTTGGTGCGTGGGGGAGCTTGTTACAGCTCCTCGGGCTCTGAAAACGAGATTTAATTGCAGGGCTTGGGATTCGGCAGGGGCAGGATCGTCTTCGGCGCTTGGACCGCCCACAGCATTGATAACGAGGGCCCGGGTCAACGTCAGGGCCTAGCAGTGGAATTGATTTTGGCGAGGCGATGTTTTGCTGTTTGCAGGATCAAAAGAGGCTGTCACTGCGGATCGTTCGTTGGCCACGAAGCCTTGGCTGAAGCCTTGAGAGCCAAGAGTTGCGCCTTGGAAGCTTAGAGCATTGCCCCAGGCTCATTTCAATCGCGTACCTCTTCTACCCATATCCTGCGATGGATACAGACGCTCGGCTAAGATGACAGCTTCCTCGGGATGAGTCAAAGTCATTCGACGTAGAAGCAGGCCCGGAGGCCCCGAAAGCGCAAGGAGATCCCAATGCGATCAAAGCTACAGTCCGGATCGGAGAGCCCCAAGCCCCGCAAAGCTCCGCTCATGTTTGGGTTTCCGTCCTAGTTGCCACTAGCAGCACGCAGAAAACCTTGCTGTAATACATGCTGAAGTCAATTCAATTACAATGTGTCAAGCATCTCCTCGACGTAAGTCCCTCGTGCTTGAACCGAGCTTTTTGCAATGCTCGCGCGGATCGAGGACTCAGTTCTTCCGTGAATGCTGCACAGCTCCTTGGAGATCAGAGCTGCGAGCAATGTGAAGCGCTCACGTTTTTGAAACGCAACAGCATAGGTACGCCTGACTTGCACCGGGATGCAAGCGGCATCGGAAAAAGCAGTGTTGGGGTGCGTAGACGATGGCTGGTGATATTGAGTTGGGGCATTCCAGCCTAGCAGAACGATTCACGTTCAGTCAAAGATGGATCTGCCCAGGCTTGTCAATGCCTGGAGCCCCGACGACTTCCAGCCCCTTTTGGCTGTGGGCATCCAGGAGGCCACCCATGGTTTCTTATACAGCTACAATCATCGAAAACACACAAATGCCATGCTGACATGCTCAGCTTCGCTGGGCTTCGGTCTTTCACTTCAGTAGAACTCAGGCCCGGAAGAGCAGTCGAATCGAGGTTACCAGATATTGTACTTAGATACCAAACTGAAAACACAGCAAGAGATTAGTTTGGCGGCTTTGACATTGATGCTAGGTCTGCTAGGTCATGCGTTTGGTCCTCCGTACGACATGTACCGAAGTCAACAGCAGACCAGGCTTTCATGTGGCCCTGCCCGCGCATTGCACCCGCGAACATTGCAGGACATGATCGATGCGATGATTGAGCACCTCTATGCGCTCCCTTCCATTGCTCTCAACCGTCGCGGGTCTATGGAGGAGTCCTTCTGTGTCCACTTGACAGCCGAAAGGATCGACAGTGTGCGACGCTATCAAAAGCCACGCATGAGTGCATTAGTCTGACAGAGATGATGGGTCGAAGCTTGGGAAACGAACTTTGGAGCAACGTAGCACAACCAGTCTTGTTGCCAGGGCACTTTCGGAGTCGCCTACCTAAATTTCTTTTGTTGCAGGACCAAGAGGCTACGATTCTTCGGGTCATCACTAGCAGTGAACCTTGGATGATATTTAGTTGGCCTAGCCTTGTACTGTGCTGCTTCATTCCGGCGTTAGGCGAGGTGACGAAGTCCAGTGCGGGGCGAGCAGCAAGTAATGCGAAGAAAGCAAGACCTCCAGGTTTGCAGACAGAGAACTGCAGCCACCCTATGCATATGCATACTGCTGCTGAGGAAATGAAGCGTCGTCGCTTTGTCGATTCTGCATCCACATCTGGAGGTGCACGTGCTCCTTGGCAGCAGTGGCTAGAACAGTTGTGCCTTGACAACACTTTGGGAGTGCAGAACTGCCAATGGCTAGGTTAGGCAGTGTGCTGAAGTACAAGCCTTGGCAAGCTTAATTTGGGACGCTTATTTGGCAGAGCTGTACCCGCAAACCTTGACCAAACTTCATCCGGGGATGCAATTCGAGGTCTTGGTCATTGGGCACACGGAGGCTTGGGCCTTGGCGGTGCCACACTTCGGTGCATGGGTTCGCTGAGTCCTGCGAGCATTTCCGAAGCAAACACGAGTCTAAGGCATTACAGTTATACAACATTTCCTTCCGAAAGGATGTGGGAATTTCCTTACGCGCTCATGTCCGGGCACAACGGGGGGTTTGCTCGTGGACTTGCTTGTTGAACTTGAGCAGTGGCGAATGCCGCTTTTGCGGAGAGGATTCGAGTGTTCTTGTGCCACCCTCCCGGCTTGCTGAGTTTCACGGCGGGCAGGTCAGGTGAACTCAACTTGCATTCCACCGGCCAATCGGTTCAGCAGGTGTCCAACTCACGCTGCGTTTTTGACTCTCACTTGATTTTTCTGATCCTGCCGCGCAATGCGTGCACGGGGGGTCAGTCACTTCATCAAATCATTCTCCTTTCCCTGTGGCTGGGTTTCGACACTGCTCAAAGTAAGGCCCCATCGATGGTTGCGAAGAAAAGATGCCTTGATGTAAGGCTTGGGTCATGTATCGGAATTTCTCTCAACCCGCTTCTGTCCTACAGCCTGCTCGCCTGAACCAGGAAATCAGTCCGTCGTTCCAATTTCAATAGTAGATCCAAATCAAACATTCATCTCCGTCGTGATCGGAAGCTTTTGAGAAGGCCGTCGATCGATTCATCCCAGACGTTCGCTGTGGTTGGAGAGCTGATATTGTTAGCCTAGCTTTGTGTTATCCCTTTCGCAAGGCACAGAAGCCCTAGAACCGGAAGCCTTTGCAGCTCCATTTTTGTCGAGACGCCATAAGGATGAGGAGGCTATGTCTGCCAGCATGGTGCTTCAGATGGAGCTGCAACGACTGCTGCAGGAGCGAGCTCCGATTGGTTTGTTTTGCTGCTTTCTAGATGTTCTAACGCGCCTTCCACAAAACGCTAGATGATCCCAGCAAGCTTACACGGAATAGATAGATGTTTCACTTAACACTTCGGCAGCAGCGCAGCAGCAGCAGTAGGAGTAATGGCAGTAGCCGCAGTAGAAGCAGCAGTAGAAGTAGAAGTAGTAGTAGTAGTAGTAGTAGTAGTAGTAGTAGTAGAAGTAGAAGCAGAAGTAGAAGCAGAAGTAGTAGGCGTGGTAGGAGTAGTAGGAGTAGTACAAGTAGTAGTAGTAGTA
>CAJNDV010000029.1:3066-14715 GCA_905221635.1 Symbiodinium sp. CCMP2456
TTAGTATAATGATAGTATAATGGGCCCCCAAAACCCGATTCTAATCATTAAGGTCCCTTCATTAGTGTGACTGAAATGGGGTCTCAACATTCTCAGGGCAAAGCCGCCGGAACAACACTTGTCTTGGTCTAGGCCTCATGGGTTAGCCGTTTCAGGATTCTAGGGCGGGATCCTTAAGGACGAAAAGAGCACTAAAAGGGTTTAGGGTTGATATACCATATAGGGGTTCATAGTATAAGGGTATAGGGCCCCTGTTTTTGAGGTCCTTTTCCTCCTTAAGGAAGGGAACCCTAAACCCTAAACCCTTGTCTTCGGGAGACTTAGCGTGGGCCTGTTAGGGCACAATATCAAAGCGTCTGCATTCATCATGAACTTTGGTTTTGAGGTTGGATAAACCCTAAAGCATTGATTGAACACCGGATACAAACAACGGAAACCCTTACAAAGCCTGAACGCTACACCCCGACCCACCCCCCAGTGCTTCATCCGGAAAGCAAGAAGAACCTAAACCCTAAACCCTTAAACCCCTAAACCCCTAAACCCTAAACCCTAAACCCCTAAACCCTACACCCTAAAACCCTAAACCCCCAAACCCCATAAACCCAAGAAAACCCCCGAAACCCTGCAGAAGCCAAGGCCCAGTACAATCGAACTTCCCTCTACAGGCCGGACTGTGTTTATATTGGTTTCTAAAGGGCTGTTAGAGGCGTGTCGCTTTGGGGGCTTTGGGCTTAGGGTTAACTCTGAATCCCTAAACCCTAAACCCTAAACCCTGATTGATACACTGACAACCCAAGCCCTGAAACCTGAATCCGGAACCCGAGATTGATACACTGACACACCCCTCGTCCTGAAGTGCCGTGGAAGCGTTACCCCCTTCGTCGGAGCGTTAGCTCTAGGATCTTGGGTTTAATCCCTCGAAACAGAGATGACGGTTTAGGGTTTAGACGTTGTTGGTTCCGGGTTTAGGAATAAGACTGACATGAATGTGGGTGGTTGTCAAAATTATGGTCCCTTTTTGGGTCCTTATTATAGCACGGCACCTATTATTTAGGGTACCCCAAAAGGGACCATAATTTTGACAACCACCCACATGAATGTAGCTTAGGGATCAGGGAACCTGCGTCACGTGCACAACACCAAAAGTTGAAAAGCAGTACGCCCTCAGGGATTCATAGTATAATGGTAGAGGGCCCCTACTTTTAAGGCTCTTTTCGTCCTTAAGGTAATGCCGTTCTCCGTCAAAATGTGCACGCTCTTTAAGAAGCTGAAGCAATGGCCAACCTCATATGTGATCCCGCATGTCACTTGGAATCGGCTTTTCCAAGAATGGAGTACAGAACACGGCCGCCGCCATCACACGTCGAGCTTCTGACGTTACCTGCTGGAAGGCTGCTTCCTCGACGGCAATACTCTCCAGAGGTAGTGAAACAGTACAGAACTGTCCAAACATAACATCTTCGAAGACTGAGACTTCTTAACCCCGCTTTGGGCAGCTACTTAGGTGCTGGGTACCCTCGCCCAAATATGGTTAATCAACCTTTCCAATTATGGTAGGATTTTATACCAGACCCCCCTTCTAGTCCTTAATAGTGGGCATTTAGGATATGTTAGATGTTAGTTGGGGGCCCTAAACCCTAAACCCCAAGCCCTAAACCCTAAACCCTAAGCCTTAAACCCTAAACCCTAAGCCTAAGCCCTATAAGCCCTACACCCCAAACCGGGGTTCTGGGTACACCCGAAAAGGTTGAAGGTTATCTACTCTTCTATGAAGGCTAACATCAGCCGCTGGCCTGCGACCGCTGAAACAACCCCTGAGCCGTTAGGGTGTAGGGTTTAGTACACCCCCACCCAGAGACAGAGAGCCCAACACCCCCGTTAATTAAGGAGTATACCTTAAACTAGAAGGCGCTTCATATTATGGTTTAAGCTATATTCCTTTATTAAGCGCTATTGGGCTCTCTGGGTATAATATGGGGGCCTGAATAATTACCAATACTTTTTCGGGGGTTCCTTATTATAATGATAGCACAAGGGGCCCCAAAACCCGATTCTAATTAGTAAGGCCCCTATACTAAGCTAAGAGCGATTTCTAGATCACGTCCGTAAAGCACCCTAAACCCTCAACCCTAAACCCTAAAGATTGTAAGCCCTGCTAAGAATGGCTTCCCTGCTTCTCTCAGGCGCGGAGGAAGGCACCGCTGCGTTGAAAAGCTACTCAAAGCAACTCGCCTTGTCTTTTAGGGCTTTTAGGGTTCAGGGTTTAGGGTCTAGGGTCTAGGGTCTAGGGTCTAGGGTCTAGGGTCTAGGGGTTTAGGGTTTATCGACTCCTCCTAGACCCCCCATCTACCCTCTATTGGACCAAACACCCATGATATGGGGCCATATACCCCTATGGTAGGGTATAAGCAGGGTTCCTGATTCCTATACTTACAGTATACCAGGAATCCTTAGACCCTTAAACCCTAAACCATAAACCCCTAAACCCTGTTCAGGCTATAGGGGTTTGGGTTCAGGGGTTTAGGCTTTACTGTAGGGGCCTAAATAGTCACCTATAGCTCTTTTAGGGGCTCCTTATTATAATTATAGTATACAGGACCCCAAAACTTTATTCTAATTATTAAGGCCCCTATATTACAAGGTTAGGGATCTCTGTGGCATAGCTGTGCAACATTTTGGGGGCTTTTATACGTACTTAAACTCAATAACGAATAGAATTTGTCATTTCTAGGTCTATCCCAACCATGAACTAGGCTTAGGGTTTAGATTCTAGATGGGCTTAGGGTTTATGGTGGATCCGACATACACAATGATGTTCTTCGCACGAAGTCGATAGACAAAAGTCGTAGTTTCAGAATAGATTGTAAACTGTAGAGGATTGAAGCAGCAGACCTTTGGTGCATTGTTTTTTCAGCAACCCTGAGCTACGCTATCGTTTAGTGAGGTTTGTATCGTCCTATCTCTTCAAAAGTGACCTTGCCAAGTCCTAAACTCTAAACCCCTAAGCCCTATACCCCAAACCCCATAAACCTTAAACCCCACAAATCCTAAACCCTAAGCCCCATATACCATGAACACCCTCAATCCTGCAACCTCAACATCAAGACGCGAAAGCCCTAGAGCCTGAAGCTCACAGATCTACTAAGACGCAGAAGGGACCCTTCTTTCAAACAGTGGGGTTTGGGGTTTAGGATTAAGGGGTTTGGAGTTCAGGATTTTAAGGATTAGCGATTTAGGGTTTAGGACTTTGGGGTTTGGGGTTTAGGATTTACTAAATGAGGGTTTAGCGATTTAGGGTTTAGAGTTTACGGCCCTCTGCTCCTGGAGTGCACCCGACCGCATCACCTCTATAGAATGCACGCCGACGGGGTCCGTATAAAGCGGTCCGTTTTATACAAACTTGGGGGTTGGACCCCTCATTTCATAGAGGCGCGGCTCCCTGCACACATCCCGTTGGGTTGTTGCTCCTAAACCCTAAACCCTAAGCCCTCATACATCTTCCCAAAGCGGGTGAAACCCAGCAATGGCATGAACATCCTAGCCCTGCAGGATGCCGCGTGCAAGTTGGCCTGTGCTGCAGGTGTTTGGTTGCGAATGAAAGAACACCTGGGGATTAACAAAATTTTGTTTTGTGGTTTCTACCCTCTAATTAAGGGGTCATAACCTACTATTTTGTAAGGTTTGGGGTCACAGGCAGAAGCATCAGCAGCAGAGACAGAAGACTCTCACCGCATGCTAGCAACGAGCGCAGGCCTTCATTCCCCTAAGGGTCCATGTGCCCAAATAATGTATACTTTGGCCAGAATCCCCTCATAGGTACTTTAGGGCCAATGTTTTTTTACTACGTAGGTACATGGACCCTCAGGGTTCGTGATCCGGGACGTGTGGAATGTGATCATTTGCCGAAGCTCAAGACAGTCATGTTCGATTTCCGGGCACGCTGCGGTGCCTACTCATTCAACTCACAAACCCTGCCACTGGCCTTAAACCCTAAACCTTAAACCCTAATCCCTAAACCCCAAACCCTATGCCTGAAGATGAGAGCCCGATAGATCCCTTAGAGGGGCCCTTATAGAAGCCCTTGAAGGAGCCCTTGAAGGAACCCTTCTCCTAGACTTAGGAACCCAAATGGGACATAAACATCAGCATTTTATAGGGATGTCCCTACCTTATTGGGCTTCATTATAAGGGGGTTTATATGGGATATCCCTATCCTAACTTTATGCTTATGTGCTTTTTGGGGGGCCCTATAGACTTGAACCCTAAACCCTAAACCCTAAACCCTAAACCGAGTCTTCTGAGGCAGCTGAGTGTGGGCGATTGCTTGCGGCTGGCATCAGCCGGCACCGCTGTTGGGTCCTTGGCATCTCTCAGGGCCTCGAGCCCTAAAATGGGTAATTTAGGGCCTAGGGTTTAGGGTTATCGGGTTTTAGGGTTTAGGGTTCAGGATCTAGGGTTTAGGGTTTATAGGGTTTAGGGTTTAGGGTTTGTTGGTGCCTTAATTATTAGAACAGGGTTTTGCGTAGAATATACCCCTCCAAACCATGTTCTAATTATGAAGGCCCCGATATTGGTTCTCTAAATTAGTGTCCCTTTGGGGGGTCCTTTTTATACGGGTGTCGTACAAAATTGGGGACCCAAAAAGGGACCTAATTCAGAAAACTACCCAAATCTCACTGTTAATTCTCAGAATATGGCTAGTTATTTATGTGGACTTCTTGAGCGGTTGGTAAAGAAATTTATAGAAATATCCAAAATGGCCGAAGGGGTCGGCACGGTCTGCTTACTTTTGATGCTCCCACACAAGTGCTATGAGAAATTACTGTAGTTAGATAGGTTAGTAGCCTTCATTGTTATCGTGATTACATCAGCTTTCATATCAACATGATTACCCAAGATATTCCGAGAACTCATATTCATATACTTGGCTTGGCCTGCGGGCGAGGGAGGGTTTCAGGCCATCTGCCTCGTAGCGCAGGAAGGGCATCAACCTCATAGTAGCAGACTATACGGCCCCTCCGAATATTTTTAGTGAACCCCAGAAAGTTGGAAGATGGATTTCGGATGATTCGTGCTGGGATTCCCTATACTTTACCTTAAGGGCATGAGGATACTGATGTTCCAACTTTCTGGCTTCTACTGCAAAGGAATTCTGCCGTCGGGTTCCTTATAATATCATTATTGCGTAATATATCCCAGAACCCTGTTCTAGTTATTTTTATTTTAAACACCCAAGATCAAGAAGAGGCGTGCCACCATCGGACACCTGATATAAACTTGAAAAACAACATCAGAAAACATAGGATGTTGTATTATAAGGACAGCTTGCTTAATTCAATCTCGGACAAGTTTCAGCAACCCACCTCTCCAGAATAGCCGCCAGTCAGGGTGGAGGGTTTGGGGTCTATCCCTAAACGCCTAAACCCTAAATCGTAAGTGTTTGGGGTGGGATCTAGGGCGGTTGGTTCAAGCGCAGGCATTTGAAGAGTCGGATTGAACTTTCTCAGAAGGAACCTAACGCAAACCGAAGGTGTTAAGCCCCAAACTCCAACCCGAATACCGCAGAGGCTAGACCCTGAACTCAAACCAAAAACTTACTCAGCATTTAGACGGTTAGCTCCGTGTCTAAAGAGGCCTTTGAGAACGCAAGGGTGCAAGCCGTGGTGGCTGCTTAAGGGCTCAAGAGACTTAGTAAATAGGGCTTTAATTGGGAATATAAGTGCCCTAAGTAGGGATTTCCAGACTTCTTCATTATAGCCTCACTTTGAACTTTAAACTCGAAGCAATAGTGTCCTAAACCCTAACCCTAAGGGTCCATGTGCGCAAACATTGTATACTTTGGCCTTACTGTAGTCCTTTTATAGGTACTTTAGGGCCAAATGTATATACCCTAAACCCTAGTCCCTAAACCCTAAACCTATTTAGGTACCTGGACCCTCAGGGTAAAGCCAAAATCTGAAACCCGAAACCCTGACTTACTAAGCACCATGAGAGGTTAATGTAGGGGCCTTAATGATTACCTATACTATTGTGCAGGGATCCTTGTTATACTTGTAGTACAATATACCCTAAAACCCTATTCTAATTATTAAGGCCCCTACCTTAAGTGCTCGAAGTGTTGGGTTCGAAGAGATCAGCAGGGATTATAATCCAGATCCTGGTTTGATATGGGTGGTTCTCTAAATTCGGGTCCCTCTTTAGGTCCCGAACATAGTACGGCGCCCAGATAAAAAGGGACCCTAAACGGGACCCTATTTTAGAGAACTACCCATGTTCAGGTCCTCAAAGAAAGGAGGTTCTTTAATCACGGAACGACAGCAATCTAGGGACCTCAATGATTACCTATACTATTTTGGGGTTCCTTATTGTCATGATAGTACCAACAACCTCAAAAACCCTATTCTAAGTCTTTCGGACCTTACATTAACCTTGAACCATCAACACCAGCCTTGAGGTCAGGGTTTAGGGTTTAGGGTTTAGGGTTAGGATCGCAAGATCCCCTCGGTTTGGGGTCTAGGGGTTTAGGGGTTTAGCGTTTAGGGCCCGGGGCCCCTGAAGCAAAAAGAGATCCTTGAAATGGACACCTCCTTGCGCAAGTATCTTCTGAAACCCGATGGAGCCTTACACAAAAATCCGGTGAGAACCCTAAACCCGACCTTAAGGACCCAAAACCCATTTTTTTGTAGGTTCTTATTATAACCCCTAATATGGGATTTATAGGGATCCTACAAAAAAGTAGGTTTTGGGTTCTTAAGGGAAACCCGAAACCCTAAACCCTAAACCCAGTGAAGCCCCCTGAGGCCCAGGCCGAAAACCCCCGTAGAACTCTTTGAGAAACCCCGCTATTTTGCTCGTTGGGTTTAGGGTTTAGGGTTTAGGGTTTAGGGTTTAGGGTTATGGAACCAGGATGGGCTTGCTCTAAGCCCGAAAGCCTAAACTCTAAACCTTAAACCCTAAACCCTAGTTGTTTTTCGCTTTTCGTGGCTCAGGCGCCGATGTCCTTTGGGTCGGCCGCTTGCGCCCTGTTTGTGCATGTGTTTTAGCTCAGGCGTCCAGGCTTTGTCAGGTTTTGGGTTGGTGTTTGTTACGAGATTTTGGAGGTGTTTTTTTGTGTTCAGGCTTTTCGGTTTATAGTTCAGGCGTGTATGTGTTGTTGCTTGCGGCTAGCGGTGTCTCCAGGTGTGTCTCGGTCTTGGCAGGTATGGTGTCGGTTCTTTTAGTTCATTGCTTTGTTGCTCAGATTTGCATAGGTTAACAGAGGTTGCTACCGGATTGCACAGTCATTTTCCTGAGGGGGTAATGATAAGTTAATAAGTGTCTTTAAACTCCAAACCCTAAACCCTAAACCCTAAACCCGAAACCCTAAATGTTGTCTGGGTGCTTAGACCGGGATGCAGGGGTTTTAGGGTTTAGCGGTGCACCAGGATAACTCCGGGACCAAAGCCGGTGCTTCATGGTCTGTGGTCGAGTGCTCGGGTTTAGGTTTTAGGGTTTAGGACCCTAAACCCTAAACCCTAAACCCTAAAGGTTTAGGGTTTAGCGCCCTAAACCCTAAACCCTAAACCCTAAACCCTAGAGGTTTAGGGTTTCGGGCCCAAGAAGTTCGGAGTTGGGTTTCGGGGTAAAGGGCTCGTGCGGATAACGCCCTTCTTGCACACTGCTCGCTTTTAGGGTTTTGGGGTTTTTGGTTTAAAGTTTGGGGTTGAGGGTTTAGGGTTTTGGGGTTTAGGGTTTAGGGTTTTGGGTTTTGGGGTTTTGGGTTTAGGGTTTTGGGGTTTAGGGGTTTAGGGTTTAGGGTTTAGGGTTGCGGGCTGTACTTTGCACAATGGATAGCATTGTTGCATCAGATTATGCGAGGGAGCTGGACTATGCTAGAGGGCTCCGAAGAATCATGAGTGCTCCTCACCGTCCCTGTCTACCTACGCTTGACAAAACCACAAGAACTATTCAAACATGTTCAGGGCCCCCTGTGGTGTAGAAACTATGCTCATTCGGTTAAGGAGCCCGAAAGAATAGTAGTTGCACATATGGGGGGTTCCGAAAATAGGGGACCCTAATATAGTACCCTAAGTAGTAGGATCCTTATTATAAGGACCCCAAAATAAGGTACCCCTTATGTTCGGAAACTCCCATATCGAACAGAGCCGACGTGTGGTCGGGAAACCGTGCTCGCTAGCAGCTTCCCCTTTCCAATTGCCCGCGGGTTTAGGGTTTAGGGGCTTAGGGTTTAGGGCAAGTTTCATCGACAAAACTCTCCGAGCTTGGCTTATTGGCAGGAATCTTACGCAGTCTGACACTCCCCGAATCCTAAACCCCTACACACTGCTTTCTGCCTTAAAGCCCTATACCACTGAAGAGATCTTCGATCGGCAAAGTTGTTTATTCGTGTGCTTTGATTGGTTTTCATCAGCTGCTTAAGGATCCAGGTGCCGCTCTAGCTGGGAGTGCTTGCATATTTAGGGCTGAGGGTTTAGGGCTTAAGTCTTACCTGTATCCCCAAACCCTACAAAATAGTAGGTTATGAACCCTTAATTAGAAGGTCTAACCCTTAAAACGGTAGGGTTTTGGATCCACAGGTAAGTCTTAAACCAAAACCCTACACTCCCCAACAAGACACCTCAACGGTCCCCGAGCCGAAGCCCCTTCTCACAGACCCTTGGAATGTGAGCCTGCTAAGCTGCAAACTAAACCCTAAACCCTAAACCCTAAACCCTAAACCCTAAGCCCTAAACCCTAAACCCTAAACCCTAGACCCTAAACCCTAAACCCCTAAACCCTAAACTGCAACAGATATGCTTGTCCGCTCGGTTGTCAAGAATCTCTGCGAGAACGTAAGGAACGTTGCTTCAGGAGGAGATATCGGAGTACTTGTGTCCGAGCTCTAAACAGACAATATATAGACTTACCCTGAGAACCCAAAACCTACTTTTTTGTAGGGTCCCTATAAATCCCATATTAGGGTTTATAATAAGAACCTACAAAAAATGGGTTTTGGGTTCTTAAGGTATAGACTTAACCCTAAACCCTAAATCCAGAACAAACGCGTGGCCAAGCCAGGCTTTGCACATTATGGGAGTGGAAGGGACGCTTGGCCGCCGAAGCCTGCGGATAATCGGGATGTGCCGTCGCCCTCAAAAGGGTTTAGGGTTCAGGGTTCATGATAAGGGTGTAGGTCATTATACGGTTTAGGGCTTCCCTGGACCTCAAATAGCCTACCTGTTTGAACGGTTTATATACGGAAGTCATAGTAGGAAACCCTAAAAGGTAGGTTTTATGGGGTCCAGGTCGGATTTAGGAACTCTGATTTTTGTTGAAGGCTCTTTTTCAAGCGGACCTGCAGGACAGGGCTACTCGATAATTTCGGAGTCTCTGGCTAGGGTTTAGGGTTGAGGGTTTAGGTTTAGGGACTTAGGGTTTAAGGGATTTGGGGTTTTGGGTTTTAGGGTTTGATAAATTCGCTACTGGATCCCCTGACCCTGAAAGTGGGCCCCAGATAGCCCAACACAGGCCCAGTTCCCTTCATTTAAGGAACATCGTTTTAAACATGCGTAAATCGTAAATAGAAATTTCAGCCCCTCATAATCTAAGCCATTGTCCTTAGTGAAGGGGTATTGGGATCTCTGGGACGTGAGTTGGCAAAGGCGCTTATAGCAGAGTCACAGAGGGATTATCACGGAATTTCAGATTTCAGTGCTCTAAAAATCAAGCCCGAAACCCTAAAACCCTAAAGCCCTAAGCCGTAAGCCCTAAACCCCTAAACCCTAAATTACTAAATAAACCCGACCCTAACAAATTAACCCCCCCAAAAAATATTCAGACGTCCTTGTCACCAGAGACCGGAGCACGAGCTGCCAAGGAGATGTCGCCCTTGCATGTCCTGGCCTTAGACTGTTGGCTTTTGAGGAAGTTTAGGGGTTTAGAGTTTGGGTTTTAGCGTTAGGGTTTAGGGTTTTGAGGAATTTTAGGGGTTTAGGGTTTGGGGTTTAGGGTTTAGGGTTTTAAGGAATTTTAGGGGTTTAGGGTGTAGAGGGGTGTAAGGTTTATGGCATTTTTTTGTTTCCATCCCTTTTGTAGAACCTGTGCTTCGTATCATGTAAGTATTAGGATCTTTTGGGTCAAACACGAGAGGGCCCGAAACGCAGAGTCTCGGCTGCGTGGTCTAGGGTTTGTTTAGGTGTAGAGCTAAAGTTGGATTTGTGATTTAGGTTTTGACTGTATGGCTCAGGGCTGAGGAGGTGTAGATTCTATACTTTTGAGGCTTGAATTTGAGCTCTGAATCTGAATAATAAGTGCTTATCCTCCTGAGAGATTGTGCACACAGTTATAGGAACACACGTTCATCCCAAAAGGCCAGTCGAGATGGTGTGTGTGTGTGTGTGTAGGGGTTAGGATTTACGGCTTTAGGCACACTAAGTTCGCAACCCGCATCGACAGGTTTGAACATTGGCCTGGTCGGTGCAAGAAAAGCTGGCGCCGATCTTAGCCTGCTTGCTGGACGTAAAAAGTGTTGCGGAGACCGACATAATGTAGACCTCTTCTTATGCAAACCCCTTTCTTGAAGGGCCGTAGCTATTGCAATCCTTGCTCAAGAAAGGGATTCTTAGTCTGCTGGACCATATCCCTAAGGGTCCATGTTCCCCAGTAGATACACTTTGGCCCTAAAGGAAAGCCTTATATAGGTACTTTAGGGCCAATGTATATACTATTTGGGTACTGGACCCTTAGGACCTTGGGGTAAACCCTAAACCCTAAACCCTAAACCGCATTACATGCTTGACGAATAAAAGCCCCGCAGAGTTGCTGTTTGATTGTGTTGGACCAGGGAGCTCCCCCAGACAGCCCAATACCTCTGACTCAAGCAATTTATGCTAATCAAACCATGAGACTGAGCCCCTTACAACTCCATTCAAGATCTATGACAGCCCTCAACTTAAATTGATGGCGAAATTTACCATCAATCTAGTATTGATCTTCTTGGAACCTTATGAGGTATGTTCCCTGCTTGAGTATACTGGGCTCTCTCGGTCAGCAACTGGGTTCGTTAGAGAGAACTGCGCGGAAACCCTCAGCGCGCAACCCGAACACAATGTCACGAATCTTTTTTAATTCGAAACAGGGTTCGGAATGCGTAGAATAGTTTTTTCGGGTAGATCCGACTATATGTGTACAGGGACTATGAAGAATATTATATCCTGAAGGACCAACTGAACGCGAAAGGAGTTAAGAGTCCTCTGGTGGTTCCGGAAAGGATTGCGAGTGCAGTGCGCGTCTCCTTGATCATTTGCAGGAAGGTTCATGCAAAGCAATGCTCGGAAGACGGACAGATCCTTAAACCTAAAAAAACATTGGAACTCCTTTCGCAAAACAGGATTCCTAGAGCGCTGTCAAACAAATCTTACAGACTAAGGTCGAAACGACAAACTCTTGCATATATTTCAAACCAACGTGACAATTCGGCGATTCCTGTACCATAGTTCCCGGAACCTTAGATACTACCCAGGTTGTGTGACTTCTGCCATAGCCACGAATTTCGCGAAGTCCGAGCCAGCTCGAAGAAGACGAGGCACGATGTGTTAACCTTACGGACGGAAAGCGCCCTAAAAGGGCTTAGGGCTCATATACCATATAGGGTTTCATAGTATAAGGGTA
>CAJNDV010000032.1:0-18527 GCA_905221635.1 Symbiodinium sp. CCMP2456
ATTAATTTTCTTTTTTTTTATTCAATTATTCTATATTTACGCAGGGATATTCTTCTATTAATTCAATATAAATATGAATTTTTAAATATATTTTCTTTTTTCTAATTTTTCATATTTAATTTATAGACTTGAATCCCTTTGCTTAATAATTATCTTTTTTGATATAATATATTTTATTATTGGAGAATTTTTTCTATAATATATTATATTATACTATTTCTTCATATTATTTTATGAAGTATAATTAAATTAATAAAAATTATTTGAACGAATTCCCACCATCGCGTCCGATATCATATACACAGAGATTTCCTCTATCATTTTATTTTTTATTATATTTTTATATGGCTTAATTTTAACAACCATTAAATTATTTATTTTGATATTGATGCCTATCTATTTTGCCTCATTTATTTTTTCAAATATTATATCTAAGATAAATTTATTTATTTTACATTCTTTAAAAATAATATTATAATTATTTTGATTCATATAATTCAATATATATGATAAGAAATTCATATAATTTATTAAATTCTGGCTTTCAAATTCAAGGCATAATTCTTATCAATAAATCTTAATCGATAGCAGCAACGGAAGTATCATTATTACGAATATTAAATAATGAATTAATTATAGTAATCAAAGATCCATTAATATAATTATCAGGAAAATAGTAATCATATTCTTTGCCATTAATTAAATGATTTCCAGATTATATGCGGTAGAAAATGATGAAGAATTTATTTAATTTATTACTGATTTAAGAAAATTCATATTAGTTTCGATCCGATATGTTAAAAATTAGAAAAATAAAAAATAGCGGAAAGCTAATTATTAATAATTTTTCCTAGAATAAATAATTTATAAAAATAATTATTAGCAGCATTATCTAATGATACGATTTCTACCCCTCAAATGATATTGATAAATCGCCATTTATATCGTAGTCTCTTCTTTATTAGATAAATACTTCCGCGGTCTCCTCCGATTGAACTTATAGCCACGATAATTGGTTCTTCGACATCCGATATAATTATAATTTCAATTTCTCATGGGATATAGTGAATCGAAAATAATACTTATTTTCTAAAAATCCGTCCTTAATTGATGACCGAAATAAATATATTCTTCGATTCCTTCAATAAAATAACGAATATAACGATTTAATATTTTATCCCATTTATTATGATCTATATAATCTTTGGCATTTCTCCTTATTAATTGATCTTCTATATTGACTCGATATATTAAGAAATATTATCAAATAAGAAATGAGACTCTAGCACGCACCAAAAGAATTATTTAAGAATCTCGCCCGGACACCCACCCAAATCCTAAACCCGAAACCCCTGAAACCCGTCTTAAAGGAACTCATCAGTGGCCTGCTAGCAGGGTCTTGCTGCGGCCTACCGGTCCCACCACCTATCTTTCTGAATTGAAATATCTACAAGTCCTCAACTACACGCACGCTCCACCAACCGACCCTCTAAGCAGAAAAATCTATAAATTTTGAAATTAGAAAATATAATTTTTGAGTTTCCACAATCTTCTCAATTGTCATTCAAAATCTCACATATTTTTTTCCTAAAGCCTCCAATTCCAATTCCATCTCTATAAGTCCTCAATTATACGCCCACGTTCCACCAAACCTCCCAGACTATAGAAATTTAGAATTAAAAAATACATTTATTAGAAACAACTTACCAACCCAAAGTCAGACTTAAAAAATATTCCCAAATTCTGATACAAAATACATGTCTTTTAAATGCTTTATCCAAATAAATAAATATTAGAGCTTCTACTAGAGAAAGCAGAAATACAGAAATATTTAAACTGAATTATAGAATATAATTATAGTACTATAGATAATATGATCATAGAAATAAATGATATAATATTTCTATTCTAATTTCAAGTTTGGTATTATTTCAAATGATCTTATATATTCAAGGCAGTCGATATGTAAATTATTTTCTATTAAATAGTAGTATATAAATATATATATATATATATAAGTCTGATTAGAAAATTATGCTTGATTTTATTTTATTGACGAAAATAGAATTTATTTCGATTTATTAAATATTCAAATAATCTTTAATCTATAAAATAATGTAATGATATTTAGAAAAAAATTTATTCTTTATTTTGATTATATAGAATTTTAGATTAATATAACTACCGTCGCAGGAAGAAATGAATTAATCTAAATCGTAATTTAATATAATTATTTTTAGAGTTTCGATTTAATTTTTTCCAATGGAAATACGGTGTATGGAGGATATTGAAAATAATATTAGATTTTATTGATATGATGATTGGAAATATGGAAATATTCATGATTTAGATTAATTCATAAGAAATAATGATATTATCAGAATATAATCGATTTTAATATTATTTTCAAGAAATAATTAATAGAAAAAAATATAAAATATTATAGTTATTTACCTTATGAATCTGAATAAATAATAATTTTTATTAATTCTGATTAATTTAGAAAATAGATTTCTATATAAAAATTTATAGAGAATTCCAAACTATAGAATATATAAAAATAGAATAAAATGCTAGGATATAAAATTAATTATTTCATCGAAATTAAATAAATATATATCTTTAGAATTGATCCGCTGCTTCCAATGACGAGATGCACGGGCACGGCTTGAGGCTTCACCTAACAGCTCCCCAATATTTCGACAATGACAACCCAAATCTGAAAATTGGAAGAAAATTTAGAGCCCTAAGTCTCAACACGAAAGCGAAATCTCGTATAGTGGCGCAGCTACAGCCAAATTAATATCGAATTCTTGTCCGTACTTTCCCGACGCCAAATTCAGTCACGACTATTTGGATATCTAATCATACACGTTGATATTAATTCATAACGTCAGAAATAACCTGCGATTATTGAATTTAACGGCAGGTATCCCAAAGGTGAAGTCAAACTTCAAATGACTACCCCTGGCGTCAAATTTCATCTAGAGTACCATGCCGAAGGTCGAGGGCAAAATTATAAGCAAGATACGAGATTTTTTGCGTAGCCTAGGAGACACAGTTGTAATATAGAAGTGCGGTATCCGTATACGCAATTTTCCGCCGGCTATAACCTAACTATATAGGAATCATCGACAAACATCAAACTACGACCACCTCATAATAAACTAAATTGTGCATAAAGAACTTCCCTTCATAGATCCCTTGGTTAAAATAAAAATCATCCAAAATCTGAATATAATTGCGACAAATTATATCAAAAAGATAAATAGATAGAGAAATAGAGAGATAGATTCATAGATAAATAAATAGATATCCAGAGAGATAGATAGATAGATACATGCACTGAACTTACATGTTCTCATCAAGCCGTCTTCAAGTCTCCCTTGAAGAAGAAGTCACCGTTAATTCCTTTGAAGTCTCCCTTGAAGTCCCCTTCGAAGACCCTTGAGGGAAGCTTAACTCCTCCTTCAAGTCTCTTTTAAGTCCTCTCTTCAAGCATTCAAGTCTCCTTTCAGGAATTCATCCTTCAGCTCTCTTGAACCCCCTTGAAGCTGGTTTTCCCCTTGAGGGAGTCTTTAGGAGGGCTTGAAGCGGACAGCCGGCGTCACCTTCGTTGTGCCTCGTAACTCCCTGGAAACAGTGCAAAGGCAGGTTTCGAGTCTATCTACTCTTGGCGGCAGAGCGTTGGAATTTCGTCCTGCTATATAATGCAGATGACAGAAAGAGGCTGTCTCAAGATGAGGCAGACCCGGAGCTTTGATTCACAGACAGCAGCCATTTCTTCTGCAAGCTTTACCAGCATAATGCTGACGGATACGCAACTTGGGGAATCTCGCCTGTCGGCTTGCCTCATGGGCTCAGTCGTTGAGCCTAAGGCCTGGAACGGAGGTTTTTGCTGCGTGTTCATGTCAGAACAAGAACGCCTCCAGGGTCCGAGTCTATATTTGACCTGATAAGTTTGCACACGTGCGCAGACTGCTTGAAGGCAGCATGCACATGCTGGCATGTCCCGCTTCGCCCTCCTCATTTCCAGCATGGGCATCCTAAATGGAAGTCTAAACTTTGAAATGAGCTCACTTTGCAATGAGCTTTTCACCGTAGCTGATGCTGCAATTGCAGAAGCAAGACTATAATAAAGTCAAGCCAACTCGCACATCAAAGATCTTTTCACCTGTGAGCAAGCTTCGGCAAGGCTTCAGCAGGGCTTGATCCAACCTCCAGCGTTTGCTTGAAGCCGAGAATCTCTGCCTTTGGATGCTTGAAGTGCAGCAAGATCACTATGACTGCAATTTCGAGCCAAGCTTACTGCGTGCGGGCTGTCCTGCGCTATATCAGTTACTCTGGGTCGTGTCCAGCGCTTGCGCCTAACCCGGAAGATTTCACCATGCAGGCCCGCATCCTAAGGCCACGATGCTGGAGTATGCGGCAAAGACTCTTCGCATCCGGTAACCTGTATGGCACTTTCGCATGCAAGGGCTACTCCATAACGATATATAAGAAAATTCTTGCGATCGATAATCCGTATAAATAGATAAAACACAATTTTTTTATATAAAAGAACCATGAAATAAATATAATGCATATCTTCTATTCAGATGATAAAATATTAGAAATCTATATTCATTCTTTAGATTTTCCGATAATTATAAATTCTAAACTTTTCAAAATTTCGGGAAACGATAATTAAAAATTTTCCGTAGATTTCGAGACCAAGGCGTCGAACTATCCGACTCTCCTAGGCCTAGCCCGAGAGTACTGAAAACGATCCATCTTCTTAAAGTTGCAGCCCAAGCTTTTAAATTTTCCTGAAACTTCGGGTCCTAAATCAACCGAACCGACGCACGTGTCGTATTTTAAAAATTTCTCCAAAATGTTGAAATCTAAGTGCCCCGAAGCGTGCTACACCATATAGAATACGTATAACCACCATAATATTTTATAGATAAATTATATCAGAGAGCCAAATAAATAGACAAGGACAGATAAAGCGAAAAATACAGAGAGAGAGAGAGAAAGATAAAGAGAGAGAAAGATAAAACGAGAGAGATAAAGAGATAGAGACGAAGAGATAGAAACATAGAGACAAAGAGATAGAGAGATAAAAAAAAAGAGAGAGACAGAGAAGAGAGAGAAAGAGAGAGAGAGAGAGAGCGAGATAGAGAGAGAGAGAGATAGAGAAGGAATTAGAGAGAGATAGAGAGAGAGAGAGAGACAGACAGAGAGAGAAAGAGAGAGAGAGAGAGAGAGAGAGAGCGAGACAAAGAAAAAGAGAGAGACAAAGAGAGAAACAGAGAAAGAACGACAGACAAATAGACAGACAGACAGACACAGAACTTTCGCGTGCCAGCGCTCATCCATAACACTTCATATGAAAATCCCTATAATCGATAGCCCTTATGAATGGATGAGGCACGATATTCTAGTAAAAGATTACAATATAGATATAATACATATTCTGCATTTAGTTTATCAGAGACTGAGGTATCGAGCTACCCAGATCCCAAGCTTTTCCAAAAATTTAGAACATTAAGCCTAGCCCGAGACCAACGAAGAGGCCCCGTCTTTTTAAAGCTGCAACCCGAGCTTCTAAATTTTCCGGAAATCTTACTCGCCGGGGTCCAGAAATTTTCCGAAAATTTTGGGGCTAATAGCTAAAAATTAATTCCCGAAGATTAAATACATATTCTAAAATAACTTAATAATAATTATAATAAATTCAAGAAATTAACCCGAAAAATACTATTTTTTTCATTAATTTACAAATCAAGAAAACAAAATACGATAATTTATTCAATAAATATGATAATTTATTAAGATAACAATAATAAATAAAAAATGAATAAATTCATTAAAAAATATTGATAACGAGATCAATAAAATTAATAATGAAATTCGAAAATCAAAAGATCGGATTCTTAATTTAGAAATATAGTTTAATATTAAATACGATGAAGATAGAATGAGAAATATATTATATAGAAATTATAAATTGCGACAATAAAAACGTAGAAGACGAAGATAAAAATGAATATAAAAGTAATGAAAAAGATATAGAAATAATATTACTGAACATAAAGAGAAATTGAAATTAAGATTAATAAAGCAAATAAGAAAGATAATCGAATATTTCAAAGATATTAGTTTAATGATAAACAATTATTCAATATAAATAAAAATATATTATAGATAAATATGAAAGACTTAAATCAACTAATATTCGTAATAATTTTAATAATTATCAGAAATAGAAATAAATAGAATAAGATCAGAATTAAGATATAAGATTTTTTTTTTGCCTCCCGCCTGGCTAGGACGTACCTACGATGCAGGGTCTATCAGAGCAAAACGACTTTTTGGCCAGCCTCCCAGCAACAACTGCACAAAAGATCCCCAGGAGGCTACCTAACCGGTCTTCCTTTCGAAGATCAGGGAGCCATCACGGCTCCAGTGCTCAACCATCAAGGCTTGCGCGCACAAAATCAGCACACTCACACTATGCCTATCTTTCCCCGTAGTCTCCAAGGTGCGTAGTGCCCAACACTCCGACGGCTTGTTGAACTGGTTGGTTCGTCAAAGAGAAAGCTTGAAACCGCCAATTTGGTCTTCTGGCTCTCACGCAAACTCCTCTGCCGTTGCGCGTCCTCTGTGTTCGGGTGACGGTCCCAGTGGCATCGCATGAAATCCCAGTCCCAAACTTCATATTTCAGCCAGACGCAGGTGCGTTCACAGTGTGTCGGGCTCGACGTTGAGTTCAGGGCTGCAAATTCATCCTTACCACTCTGGGGGTCGAAGGTCCCCCATTTCAGTCAACCAGACAATCGTCGGGCTCATCTGTCCAAATTCTCATCGAATTCTTGAATTCTCGAAGAATCATGCAGTCATGCCATCCAGCTTCAGTCGGTTGTCTGTCGTAGCTATCCAAATTCTCAACGAATTCGACAAATTCTCAAATTTGGGGAAATCCATGTAGTCATACAGGAACCAGTAAGCTCGCATCCAGCTCGGAGGAGTCGCGCGAACCACAGGCCTTCACCCAAAGGTGCAATAAATTCGTAGTCATTCAGCCTGTCCAGCGCAGACTTATATCAGAATCCGGAGGCACCACTGCGCCCTCAGAGCGTAACTAGCTTCATGCAATCGATTCAGTCGTCTTTGCGGCGAGCGCCAGAGCAGGAGGCCACAACGCAATTTACCCGCGCGACACTTCCATGGCTACAATAACTGTGTTTTAATATCCCTGAAATTACCATGGCCACATTGAAAGTGCGAGAATCCTAGCTGCCATACGTATTTGGGGGACCATACCGCCTGGGCGCAATCCTAAAGACTTAGGAGCTGCGGGAAAGAAAGAGAAAGAAAGAGAGAGGAAATCCGGTGTATTTAGGCCTTTGGGCGGGTCCATGGGTCCATAGAGTGGCTTTTGTTTAATTTTGGGGATTTTTTGCAGCTGTGTTGGACCCAAGTGTCATCCTCTGCACAAAGTCAATGATTTTCGTCTGTCCTCTTTCCCGCTCTTCCTGTTTTTGGACCGGGATGGAGAGGAGTTCTAGTAGACTTTCTCTTACAACAGGATACAAGACGTGACAATATATATTAATAAAGACTATTAGGGTTACTCTAGGTCCACCGCGCCACGGAGCGCAACAATAGAGCAGGGCACGACTTTCAAATAATAGGGGTTAGTTTGAACTACGACTATACGTCCTAATAGCGGTTTTCCGCAAGATATAAGAAAATTAAGAATCAAAGCAAATAATATTATGAACATATTATAAAAAAATAAAATAAATATTAGAAAATGAATAAGATTCAAATATTAATTACGAGAAATATATAGTAAAGATTCCATAAAGATACAAATAATAATATTATCCTTATATAATTTTATAGTATATATGTGTATATATATATATATATATATTAGAAAAATATTATATTTATAAAAAATTGAATATTTTTAAAGCTTTTATGAATTTGTCGACTAAAATTATTAATTGTATTTATACCATAAATTTTTATGCAGATTTTCAAGATTAGAATTATTTAACTGAAATATAAGATTTTATAAAAGTGACAGAGAAAATATTTTTAAATTCTGGTAACATCTCGGTGATTTTTTTATAATAACTTATATAGTATTTTATCCCAAAGTTTATGTCATAGATTTTTATGACGATTTTCAAAGTTAAAATATTTTTAAAGTATACGATTTTTATAAAAAATTGCAGGAGAAAATCATTTTATGAAAATAGTAAAATCTAGGAGAAAATTACAAATAAAAGAAAAAGGGAGTTTCAATATAAAAAAATTGAGAAAAACGAAAAAATCCTAAAAAGCTTTGTTGAGTATAGGAATTCTCCGAGTTAGGTCAAGCTGGACTGGCACGCGAACTACCGTCAAGGAATGAGTCTTGAGCGAAGTCGAAGGCTTGGTCGTAGGCCAGGGACTTCACTCCACCTGATCCTGGGGGCTGGACCGGCGAGAACCTGGAAGGCGAGGCGGGAGAGGGCTCCTCCTGAAGCAGGCAAAGGAGAGGCTGCCTGTGCCCGGGTGAGTTCTCCTCCGCCTGGTCCGGGCGAGGAGGACGTGGGAGCTTCAGGAGAAGCTCCAAGCAAGGGACCAGCGAACTCGAAACCCTCGTGCTTGAGGAAAAAGCACCCGGACACCGCTCAGCTCTCGCCTCACGGACTGAATCTCGAGTTGGCGAACACTCATTCAACAACCCAGTACAACTCCGTAGGAGGGACCCTCAAGATCCCACAGCCCAAACCCAAGGCAAAAGAGGACCAGTGGATCTGGAATGGGTCTGAACATGAGGGCCTTAAGCCTAAGCCCGGCAAGGGAAAGACCTAAAGTCAAGACAACCCCGAAGACCCGCCAGCCACTAAAAGTAGGGTCCACGGTTGAACATGCTTGTCAAACCACGCCCTGACCAGTTTCGTCTATGTTCTGGTACGTACAGAAATCCCAAAAGCCACACCCCAAGCAACATGACAAATAAAAACCAAAAAACCTAAACGACAAAAACAAACACCAAATTTAAGTATCCCTTACATACAAGCATTTGCAGAATCAGAAATTTGGTGTTTGGGGAATTCTTTTTGAGGTTTGGTCTGGTGTTTTTGATTGTCTGAACGGTTTGGTAGCCTTTCATGAAAGATGCGATCCCCACCCTGGGACATTTACCGTGTCTTAGACTCGGAGGACTTGCAAAAGCAGCTTTCAACACAATGTGTCTTGTGTGAGCAGTGGGTTGCTAGACCAGGTGCGATCAAACTCCACTGGAGGCGCATTCACAAGCTGCAGTGGGACCAGTATCAGGCTAAGCTACATACCTGGGTCAAGCACGCAGTCGTCCGTGCGAGTGACCCGTCTGAGCTGACTTGTCAATACTGCCATTGTTCTCTGCCCAGGAACCGCCGACAGCACAAGCTTAGATGTGCCGCAGCTTTTCAAGCTGCCGCCGTCCCGGAGTCTGCGCTTACCAGTCGCGAAACTGCGGAAGCCACACCGAGCAGCCATGTACGGGGATACTTCGTTTCAGATGGCGGAGACGTGGGGAGGGATAATGAGCGACTTTCGGTCCCGGGAGCACAAACGATTCCGACCTCGCGAAGCTCCAAAGCTCGACGAGGAGATGATCCCTGCGCATTGCTCGGACATGGCATGGAGGGAGTGGAGACACCACTGCCCAGACAGGAGCGCAGCAGGCCACATCCACAGGAGCGTCGGAGATGTACTACATGTTGAGACTCACCGCTCGCGTGACCCTGGCGCACGAGGACTCTCTGAACATGACCAGAGCAGACAGAGGCTTCGTGGTCTTCATGCTTACTTGAGAAGGTTCCCTCCTGCCCCAGCTCCTGAAGACCTCCAAGCAGTGGAACGCAGACCAGGGGATGGTGAACAGCAAACACCTCTCCGGCACGTCCTGATCAAGAGCCTGTTCACCGAGCTCAACCAGAGATTCGCAGCCGTCATGAACGATGCACATCGGATCGCAAAGACCAATCAGAAGGGTCTTCTAAAGGAAGGCTGCTGGCCGCGCTTCAGGTGGAACAGCGAGCGGCACAAGATGGAAATCGACGAATTGCGCACTCCAATTTCCATGCAAGAGACCAAGAATGTGATTCTGGAGGTACTTCAGGACTTGGAAGACTTGACGACGGTCCTCAAGTTCAACGCCAGACCAGGGCTCACAGACCAACCAAGAAATGGACGAGCCGTGCTGATGCTGGAGATCTCCCTCTTCGCACCGCGACTTCATCAGAACGTGCTCAATTTATGCGGCCACGGAGTGTTGACCCTCATCGCTTCACAGATCAAACCGGAAACGCTGCAGCGATCCCCTTATGGCTCAAGAACTACAGCGATTGGTGTACCCAGCGAAGGGCAAGGGCAACAATCCCGGTGGCAGGCGTGCTCCCCACAGACAGTGAAGGCCCGGCAGGCTGCGGTTGCCGCGGCCTTGACGGACTCGGGTTTGGAGGATGACGACATCATGACACAGGACTTGCTGATAGAGTCCGCTCCTGCACTGCCCCTGTCGATACGCTCTGCCCCTGCTTCTTTCCTCACGGTTCCTTTGGCCAACCCCGACGTTGTATGTTACATCAACTCCACAGTCACTGCCCTGCTATGGGCGATGCATCCCCTCCTCTGCGCAGGAATGATGCCGCACACAGCGGGCATGCTTACTTCAAAGATTCCGTTAGAATCTGTTTTTGAGCAGTGCTTATTACTAACACAAGCAGAACCCAACAGCAATGCAAGGTTCTTTTACTTGAGCCAAATATTGTAATCAACATACAACTGTACAAGTGCATGTTATCCTACATGTGTCCCTGGTGATTTCTGCTCCCCCCTTATGTGAGTCACCATCGGTTAAGAGCCTACTTTACAGATCACCAGTTTGCAAAATGTAGCTGTACTGCTACGGCTACAAGGTGGCGATGAATTTGCATGCTCCCGTGTATTTCGGGGCGCTTTGGCTTGACAGCACTACAGTCACAATGAAAATTTACAAGGGACCTGAGGCTTAAACAAATTCACCCAGGAATCGGGCTCTCCTGATTCCGTTCAATGCGCACAGCGGAGCACATCATCCCATCGGTCAAAGTGCTCACGAAGCTCCACCGTTGTTTCTGTGCTTGGGTGCTGGCATGCAACCACTTAGGGAAAAGGTCATACTTGTCCTGGCGCGTCACCGCTGCACAAGTGCTGCACAGGTTGGACAGTATAGGATTAATGCCAAGCATTTGCAAAGCTGGCATCCACTTAGGCCCGGGAAGGATTTTGGTGAATACATCTGCTGCTTGAGCGTCAGTCCAACAGTGTGTCGGCCTCACGGAAAGCATCATAAAGACCGTATAAGTGAATTTTGTGAGTTTTGCTTACGTGTCGTAGGCGTGGTGAATAACCATTACGGATGACCTGTATGGTCGCAGTGTTGTCCTGCTTGCAACGCAATAAGACACTGCGTCCAAGAATTCGCGACAGGAACTCTTGGTTTGGAAAACCTTCGTCAAACAGACCTGTAGCTAAGCTAATTGCTTCGGCTTCTGTCGTGCTCCTGCTTACAGCAGTCTGGCGTTTCGAAAGCCAACTGATCGGAAACCAGCTCCGCGGCCCTTGTACTGCCAACAGCCCCCCTGAAGTGCTATACCCGTGCTCTATTGAACCTCCATGATCTGCATCAGTGTAGAGGACAAGTTCAAGCTTTTCGGTAGAATCCCCTACGCAGCTTCTCATCCGGTAGCTTTTACTAGTGGATATATAGCACATCAGTCTGTACAGTTTGCGGTCGTCGTTGGATGACCAGCGCGTTTTGCGGCGGCTCAACTCCGTAATCGGACGGAGGAGGCCAGAGCGAGACAGGCGGGCAAGCCAAAGGCATTTCATTAATACCTTGGCGGCGTGATCTGAGAGAGCACCCTTCACTTCCCAATCCTTTTCAGGTAGCGCGGCGTCGACCAGAAAAGGTGTGGGGGCATGCTTTAAGGTGATGCCTCCTGCGAGCTTCACGTATTTCTCACAAGCAGACTCTGCAAAGTCGGTCATGTCGTACTCTACTTAAGTCTCTGCAAGGCTCCTATTTACAAGATGCTCCCTACCTAACACCCTCGAAACCGGAGTGGGGTCCTCGATGTTTAACATCGTCTTCATTTTGCCTCAGAAACTTGTGCTGAGCACTTGGTCCGAAGACGATCATGTCGTCAATGTAAAGGGTTAGTAGTAGTCGTTCCTTTTCGAACCAGAAAGAGCTTGGATGCGTGGATGACTCAACCCCGCCCAAGGACTTTGTTACAGAAGCAAACTTCCTAGCCCAGTGCCCCCCTGATTCAAGCGGGATGCTGAGTTTGGAGCCAACTTTGAACGTAGGCCTTGATCACGTCTGACTGGGTTGTCATGTGATCTTGAGGCACCCGTACATGAGATTCAGGTTCACTCCACTGATTGCGGTTGGCGTGACTCGGGTCTCTTGGAAGATGGCGTCCTCCCCACATTCATCTCTCACCTTGTCTCCGCGAAACACAATCCTGGCTTTCAGTTTCTTCAAGTCAGGGTTTTCGGCGTGTTTCCATGACATGATTGTCATCAACTGTCCAATGTGTATTTTCTTTCCACTTTCTCTAGCTTCTGCAGCAAGTTCGCTTCTAGGAATCACTTCATCGTAAATCCAAGTTCCTTCTGCTATCAATCCCTCAGCCTCCTTCTTAGCCTCTGTTAGAGCAGCTGGATCTTTGATCCGTTCATTGCGATCAATGAGTTGATGGATTGCGCTGAACACATGAGGAACTGGCACCTCTTTGTCAATATGCTCGTGCTGGACAAAGGTTTGACAGAACTGATGCGTGGAACTTGTCTGGAAACAATTGCTGCATTACTAGCGAACACATGGGCAGTGGATACCTCGCGGAGTTTGCAATGCGAGACTCAAGATTTTGGGTGTGATGATTGGTCTCGTCACTCACACTCCCCTTGAGGTTGATGGCCCCGGCGAGTCTTTTGCAGGAAGTTGCGATCGTCCATGACCTCTTGCCGGTAGATCCAAAGGCAGAGGTGCAAAGGTGCAATCCGGCTTCGCGAATGAAACCTTGGAGCTCTTCGAGTTACCAACCTGAGCATGTTTCTGGCCATTCGAAGTGAACCCGCCCCTGGATTCCGAAGAACGATCCTTGCAGCCAGAATGAACACCCTTACCAACCTTTTGGACTCATCTTGTTTGCACGCGAGTTTGGTGCGGAACCTTGAACCAAGGCGCCAACTATTCAGCCGATTCCAATGGCTCCAGGGCAAGCAAGGAAGTGAGCCCCGCAGGTCTACACCTTCACTCTCTGCGAGTTGCTGCAGCACTAGGTTGACATTACTTGTGTCAAGCATGCTTGCATGCTCATGCGCAAGGCGGACATACGAGAGACCGAGGGACTCGCCGACAACACTCAAGTTGGAACTGGGTGTGCTGCAGAATTCGTAGAACCGTCCATAGCCTGACAACTTGTCTATCCCGGCGCATTGCCGCCGCAAGGGCTACACTCAACGGGGTAGCAGTTTCTGCAGCCGTTGTAACCTCCGGCTTCACGGTCGCAGCAGGGACAGGGTCCTTGAGGAAGAGCACAGTTTTACCAGTCCACATTGCAGTCATGGGTTTGGTCCCATCGTCCGCACGCCAATCCTCTGTTATCACTTCCTGCTTTTCACCAGTCTCGTAGGTGAGAAACGCTTCTCTGTGATGTAGGAGGTTCTATACCTTTAACCTTCTTAGGCGTAAACACGTGCTTCCTTTGCTGCACATGATACCTGATCAGTGTTTCACCCTCCAACATCCACGAATCATGGTGGCGATCTACTCCATCTGGGAATTCATGCAGTTTCTCGGCCAACAAACTAGCGAACCTATCCCGACACTCCCTAGAATGTTCAACTGGCAAGCCTTCGTAAGCGTTGCGTCCAGGAGTTGGCACGTGCTTGAGAGCACGCTTCGGTGATTGGAAAGCTACCTTTTAAGGCTTTAGTGAGGCTCATGACTCTTCCTTCGATGATTTCATCAACGGGGTAGTCCTCAGGATCTAGAGTCATCTCTTGGAGGTTTAACCCGAGTTCACCCGTGTCTTTGAGTTCCGCTAGTGGATAACGGACCTCATCCTGGAAGACTGTCATGGCCGTTTGAGGGTTACCTCAACCTTTCCCGACAACAAGTCTTTGACCTGCTCCAGCGAAAGAACTTTATATGCTTTCTTAAAACCACATCCAGGCTCAATCCTCCAACCAACGAAGATTCCGGCTACAGTCTTTAACTCACTTTGGCTTGGGGCCTAAAGTACACCAAGGAACCGAAAGGGAATTTGTTTCCAGAGAACGGTGTGCCATGCAAAGCCTCCCAAGGATTTTCCAGGGATAACGCGGTTGCTGCGTACTGAACGGCAAGTGGCCACAAGCTCTTAACCTGACCGGCCTGGCACAAAGCACAACGGGAAACGTCCTTTAAGGTCCGAATCTTTCTATTGATGGTGGAAGTATGGCGGTATGGAATTGTCGTGGGATGGACGAGCTTTAGCTCATCAGCTGCACCCTCAAGCTCAAGCGAGTTGTCACTATAAAGCTCGACGGCATTGCGACGGCCAAGAAAGTGACGCAATGCTCTAACACTGTCTTGAGTCGCCTTTGAGCGCGAAGGGTACGCAAGCATGAACCCTGTGTGGTCATCAACTGCTACGAGGAAAACCCTCTCCCCGTGCAGACCAAACAGGTTCCTGTCCAAACGCCCTTTGGCGACAATTACATGGTCAACGTGCACGCGGTCACCAAATGTCTCACTTGCTTCACCGTCTGTCAAAGAATGCTCAATCGGCAGTGCACGTGCTGGCAACGCATCTTGCTTGCAGCGCATACATGTTTTGCAAAATTTGTTCTTTGGGATGTGCGTTAGCTGGTGCCAAACACTCCTTGCAACCTCCTTCAGCCTTTCATGTTTTGTGCGCTCATCGTCCTCTTCCACCTCTACTGCTTCCTCGCTTGGCGCGTCAACCGCTGCACAAGGAGGTTCAGGATCCGAAGCCGCTGAGGCCGGTTCGAGTGAATCTGTGGACGCAGGCATGTGGGAGATGCGAATGGTTTCCTTGAATATAGGAACATTCTGGTGGAGCTCATCAGCATAACGACGGCTGGCAGTTGGGCAATGCACACGCAACGAATCAATGTTCTCTACGAAGAACGGCCTTGCTTGACCTGATCCGTCGGGCAACCACAGAAATGCCTTTCGTAGAGAACGGCTTTGCTTGACCTGATCCGTCGGGCAGCCACAGAAATGCCTTTCGTAGAGAACGGCTTTGCTTGACCTGATCCGTCGGGCAACCACAGAAATGCCTTTCCCTTATAGTTGACTTGGTCCCCAATGCACATTGCCCAGGGGCTCCCCTCTAGCAAGTACACTTCATCATTCTAAACCAAATCACCCTGAACTTTCACTGAGTCGGTTGACGGCCTGTCCCCACCACCTGTCAACAACAGCACTGGGTTCCCAGTGGCAACGATATTCTTACTCAGACTTGGCTCATTTTGCAAATCAGTCAACGAACCAATGTACCTACCTGCACCTGTATCCCCAACCAGCTAACCGTGGTTGTTCCAATACCGTGGGAAACGAACTGCGGATGGCATGGAACGGAGGGCGCAGTCAGGGTAGCAGTCATCAAGGCCAACATGCGAGTGCCAAGCGACTTCCCAAACAACGCGGATCTGGCAACTTTCCTGCAACCACCAATCCCATTCCCAACCTTACTTGCACAACCTGGCTCCGGCGCGTAATTCGCTGCTCGGTCACCCTGGGCGAGGTTTTGTGCTCAAGTCTTTGGTGCATTTCACGTAGCTGGGCTTGAAACTGCTGTCTTTGATGCAGGATCTGGGATTGGGCTTCTGACAATAGGAGGTTTCGTTCCTGCTCGGCACGAGCACCGATTGGGAGTGAAGTCTCTCGCCCTCTGTTGCAACCTCAGAAGCGGTTGTAGCACGTTCGCGTGTAACAGCTTCTGCCATTAGGGTTCTATGCCTAAGCTCAGCCCCTTGGGCTACCTCTGACATCGCAGCAGCGACTTGCATGGGAGAAGCTCCAACATTTAGGGTTTGGGTGTGACTGAATTGAAAGTACTGAATGGGGGATTCAGATGCTTGGGCGGTTGAGCTTTGGGTGTGCTGCGGGTTTGTGTGCATGTTCACCCCTCAACAACGGAGCCCTATCAACCGAAACTTGAGAACTGACAGTGTTGGTACTGGGACTTGGCAAACTGATTGCCCTGGGAACAACAGCTCGCATTGGAACATCAGGACTTCTGCTTCGGCCCCTATTGCTTGAATCAACACCGCTACTACTGCTCGGAACCTGGGGTGTTTGAGGAGAGGTGTTCTGCGACGGCATTTTACCGCCACTCTCCACTGCCAACTGACTCAAGCAGATCCACGAGGCGATGTTCACGCGTGACCTGGGTTAACGCCCCAAGAGCGGCACTCGCTGACTATGTCGTCTGCGTCGTCCACCAGGTGTGACAGGCCCAACGCGTCGACAATGTGAGATTTCCCTGAAATATTGGTGCGCGACGTCACAATGATACAAGCAGAAAAGAAATTAATTTGGCACGCCAGCTGCAATGAGCTCCTGAACGTAGGACTGGGCCGCTCTGGCACCGAACAATACCAGCTTATACTCGCGCCATGCAACTCGGCAAGAACACGCAGATGATCCACTGGTATGACGTTGCCTTCCGTTCCCTCCAATGATTCTCCCCGCCGCCGCCACTTGTTGGGAATAGCCAAGGTCTTATAGAAATCGATTGCAATAGCCCCTCTCAGTCCCTCCAACCAAATCCTCCAGCTTCTCTGAGCGAATAATTGCGTCGGACCGCTTGGCAAAAAAAAGATACGGGTTCAAAGGTGCAACTTCGAAGTGACCTGGCTCCCCCTCCAAATTCGCCACTGTAGAGAATACAACCCTGGGCTCAAGCCTCGGGGGATCGTCCTCGATGACCACGAGTGATGTCGATTCTGGCGCAGCGTCTCGCGAGGAGCTTGATGCAAAACCGGGTGGAGGATAATTAGGCTCACTTGGTCCCCAAGCCTCCTGGCGCGACTCACGCTGCACAGGGGCGAAAACCTCGCCGCCTGCAAGATCCTTCGCTCGCGATTTTCCACCTCTGGGATTATTGTGGGCAGACCTTTCCATACACCGGTGTATCCAAAGACGTCTGGAGCTCCAAATCAAACACCAGCAAAATGCAGCAGCGCAAAAGAAGCTTCAACAGAGGGCTATGGCGTGGAAATATGAAATGCCCCGAACGGAAGCAAACAACCGAACAGGACTCGAAGTAGCTTCAAGCTCTTGAGCTATACGGCTGATAACCCAAAGATTCCGTTAGAATCTGTTTTTAAGCAGTGCTTATTACTAACACAAGCAGAACCCAACTGTAGTCAACATACAACTGTACAAGTGCATGTTATCCTACATGTGTCCCTGGTGACTTCTGCTTACTTTGCTACGCGCTTACTCCGCGCAACCTCGCAGAACGCTGTGCTTGGTAAGTGCCTTAAGAGATAACTTGAGCGACTGGCCCAGTCTACACCGACAGCAAGATGCCAGCGAGTTCTACAGCTACATCTGTGCGTGTCTCTGCCCCAGCCTAGTGCATGGTGCTTGGGCCTGCCGCAATATGCACGGAGACATAGTAACGGTAGACCAGGGTCCCACAGCTAATGCTATTGCTCTGCCCACTTGTCACAGATGTATTCTTGACTTCATGGTGCATAAGTGGGCGCAACAGGGGGACAAATGTGCGCCGGTGTGGGCTCCGCGCATCCTATGCTTGTCTGCGCCCCGTTTTCAAGCCAATGGAACAGGATACGACAAATCGCGCGCTGCACTCCAACTCTTGCAGCCGGAGGTTTCGTCCCCTATCTTCGTGAGTTCAGGCCTCAGAACCACCTCCCGAAGATATCGACTCCGTGCGTGCGTCGTCCATCTCGGGTCCTCTATGTTTGAGGGTCACTATAAGGTCATCTTGGCCTCGCCGGGTGACGAGTGGCACATCAAAGACGACAATGCTTCAGCGCGTAGCTGCTCATAATTTGAAGCGCATACCATGGCTAGTAGTGACGGCTACCTTATGCTTTATGACAGAGTGGACTGGCCGTCAAGCAACATGCGCTTTGACAGCCACTGTGAGGGACACAGTGACTAGCCCTAGATCGGTGCAAAGCCAAGGGATGTGTGGACTTGCCTGTTCTTGCTCCTCTGTGCCTAACAGCTCTGCAGCCGCCTGCGAGGCCTGTTGCCCTGCTTGCTGGGATGTGGTTGCCATGTCCTTCAGCACGCATCCTTCGGTGAATGCCTGTACAAAGTACACGCCTAGCTGGTTTCACAATTCAAGACGTGGACGCCATATTTTTCAATTTTGACGCCTTCTTTTTTCTCATCTTCTCTCTTGGTGTGTGTTGTACTAGACCTTTCGAGTTCGACTCACACACTCGCAAAAGCT
>CAJNDV010000033.1:0-12555 GCA_905221635.1 Symbiodinium sp. CCMP2456
TACTGCTACTAGGACTACGACTACTACGACGACAACTATGACGACGATAAATACTACCACTTCTACTACTGCTACTGCTACTACTACTACTACTACTACTACTACTACTACTACTACTCCTGCTGCTACTACTGCTACTACTGCTACTGCTACTACTACTACTACTACTACTACTACTACTGTTACTACTACTGCCTACTACCTACTAGTGTGCTACTACTAACACCGTTTTTTGCCGCTACCACGGCTATTATTGTTCGTATCAAGATGCTTCTTCTCCTTCTTGTGAGTCTGATTACCATCATACATATGTGTAAGTATAAATACATAAATACATATATATATATATATATATATATGTTATGTTCGTGAACAGGTAGAGGGAGAATGAGGGAATATCAGCACTATTTGTTCAGACCTCTATCGCCAGCACCGGGATGCGAATAGAGATGTGGAGAATGTGTAGAAAATCTCCGTGAGAATAGACCTTCTCCATGCACTTCTTTGCATCTAGATTTGCTTGGTGGGTGGCTTGGGTCTCTGCGATTTGGATCGCAATCGTGGAGGGCATACGATGTCAAGCGGGCCAAAGAAAGGGCAGCTAAACTCTTGTGCATGTTGTTGTTTGCGATTAAGATACAAGTCGATCGGTAGAAGTGGCTGGTTCATACTGGTTCTGCATCTGTTGTGCATGCATGCCATTTCGCCATGGTCGATGATCCATGAACTCAGACGAAGCAGCCTTGCAGTCATTTCTGCAGAGTCGTATGTGCGGAGTTTTCGGAATGGAGTTCGTCTTGTGATACACTGCGTTCCGGAATATTATCATCAGACTTCCTCAGGAAAACCTAGACCGGGCTGAACCTGACGTAAACCATGTTCATGCAGGGGCGCTGTAGTAACTAATGGGTCGCATCAGTTCATTAGTAGTGCTAGCAGCAGCATCATCAGTCGCATGAACAGGTGTAGCAAGATTTGCCATCACAGTAGCATTGCGACGACGACGACAACGAGGACTAGTAGTAGTACGCTCATGCAAGAGCTTTGTTTCGGAGCGGTGCCCTACTTAGTAACATATACAATAGAGCTTCGACTGGTACATTCCTCGTTTAACAGCTACGACAGCGGCGATTGCGATCAGGTTGCTTCATTGTCTTTTCGCAGAGCTGTAAGGTCATCCAGAGGCAATTCGATACATGACGGACTGCAGCTGGCTCAAGCATCTTTGCTGCCCACGAGATGCAGGAGGCTCGCGGTTTAGCCATCTAGAGCTCTTGGTCGTTCAGGTTTGCAGTGAACCCCAAAAAATTGGAAACCTGATTAACCCCCAAAAATTGGAAACCTGATTAAGGATGAATAGTGCTGGGATTCCCTATACATTACTCTTAAGGATTGAGGTTATTGGGTTTCCAACTTTTGGGCATCTACTATAGGTCTTGAAGGATGCAGTTGCATGGGCATCGGTGAGGATTACGGCGCTAGGTACTGCTTTGAGCAGTTGAGAAGCTGCGTCATGCATTCGGTCTACCCTAAACTCCTGGAGTCTCAGACCTGAGACTTAGATCTACAACACCTGCTACAAGGGAGGTTCCGAAAATGAGGGGTACCTTCTTTTGGGGTCCTCGTAATAAGGATCCTACTATTCAGGGTATTATATTAAAGGTCCCCTATTTTCTGATACCCCCAAGTCTTATCCTGCGCGACCTCAGCCTCAACACAGTCTGCCTCGCATCGTAGGCTACACATCCAGAGTTCTCTCCAAAGGTAGGGTTTAGGGTTTAGGGTTTAGGGTTTAGGGTTTAGATCCCAAACTCCAAAACTCGTGCAGCCGAATCCTCCAAGCCGCTTTTGAAGCCAACCTTGAGCCCCAGAACCAAGAGCCCGACACCCCAAAACCCCACAGCTTTCGATGGTTTCCTAAACCCTAAATCCTGAACCCTGAACCCTAGACCCTGAACCTGAACCCTAAACCCTAAACCCTAAATCCTGAACCCTAAACCCTAAACCCTAAACCCTAAACCCTAAACCCTGAACCCTAAAATTAGGGCTTTTAGACCCGCATCCGAGCTGCGCCGAAGGCTCCAAGCTCTTAGTCCCCAACATGGCCTTGAAAGACCACGCGCGAAACCCTACGGTTTAGGGTTTAGGGTTTAGGGTTTAGGGTTTAGGGTTTAGGGTTTAGGGTTTAGGGTAAATTCCCAAGCCAAGACCACCCAGAACCCGCAGACACCCAACCCGTAAATCACAAAACCCAATGAAACCCAAAGCGCTCAACTCCACAACCCCTCAAGTCTAAAACCCCCAAAACCCCAAAGCCCTACGCCCTCAACCCCAAAACCCCCAAACCCTACGCCCTCAACTCCAAAACCCCAAAACCTGAGCCCCATAAGCCCGAAAACCCCTAACCCCCAAACCCCTAAACCCAACAAGATTCCAACTCAAAAGCCCCCAAAACCCCAAAACCCCAAAACCCTAAACCCCTAAACCCTAAACCCTAAACCCTAAACCCCTAAGCCCTAAACCCTAAACCTTAAACCCCTAAGCCCCAAGCCCCAAAACCAAGCCCGAGCACCCACAGAAAAACCCTAAGACGGAACCCTATAGTCCCTTAAAGGGAACCCTCTTATAGAACCCCATAGTCCCTAAAAGGGAACCCTCGAGTCCCTGAAAGGGAACCCTCGAGTCCCTGAAAGGGAACCCTAGAGTCCCTTAAAGGGAACCCTAGAGTCCCTTAAAGGGAGCCCTATGGTCCCTTAAGGGAAGCCTATGGTCCCTTAAAGGGAACCCTATTACTCCCTTAAAGGGAAGCCTATAGTCTAAACCCTAAACCCTATAGTCCCTTAAAAGGGAAACCTATAGGCCCTTACCTATAGTCTCTTAAAGGGAACCCTTTTATAAATTATAGAAGCCTATAGTCCCTTAAAGGGAACCCTATTTAAGAGCCCCATAGTCCCTTAAAATTAAAGGGAACCCTTTTATATAACCCTATAGTCCCTAAACCCTAAACCCTAAACCCTATAGTCCCAAAAAGGGGAACCCTAGAAAAGAAAGGGCTTCGACTCTTGCAGGCCCTGGCTTGGGCCTCGCTGCAGCTGGAAGGAGCCTCGATTGAGGGTTTAGGGTTTAGGATTTAGGGTTTAGGGTTTAGGGGTTTAGGGTCTAGAGTCTAGGATTTCTTGGGTTTAGGATTTAGGCTTCAGGATTTTGGAGTCTGGAGTTTAGGATTGTTGGGTTTAGGTTTCGGATTTCGGGGTTAAGACTTTAGGGTTTAGAGTTCAGGATTTTTGGGTTTCGGATTTAGGGATTAGGATTTTAATTTAGGGTTTAGCGTCTAGGATTTTTGGGTTTAGGATTTTGGGGATTAGGATTTTAATTTAGGGTTTAGAGTCTAGGATTTTGGGGTTTAGGATATAGGGTTTAGGGTTTTGGGGTTCAGAGTTTAGGATTTTTGGGTTTAGGATTTAGGGTGCAGGATTTGAGGGTTTAGAGTTTACGATTTTGGGGTTTAGGGTTTGGGGTTTTAGGATTTTTGGGTTTAAGATTTTGGGGTTTAGGATTTAGGGCTTAAAGATTTTAGGGCTTAGCATCTAGGGTTTAGGATGCCTGGGTTTAGGGTTTAGGGTTTAGGATTGTTTGGTTTAGGATTTGGGGTTCAGGATTTTTGGGTTTAGGGTTTAGGGTTTTTGGCTTATGTTCTGGTTCTTAAAAGCTTTTCCTTTTATGTTGTTCAGCCCTCTCAGCCCCACAAAACGGCTGGGAGTTGTGCTTTCAGCAGTTCGGGCTGTAGGGTTTAGGGAATGTACCAATCCAGAGCTTTCGGACTTTTGTGTGTGGTAAGGTTTAGGGTTGAGGGTTTTGGGTACTTATATATTTGTTAAATAATGAAGCATGGATTTTTCACCCCATTAGCATTATCCCTACGCCCTTAACCCTCAACCCCTAGCCCCGAAACCCTACATCCCGAAACCCCTGAACCCCTAAACCCTACCAACCCCAGGAACCTACAACGGCTTTAGGGTTCAGGTTCTAGGGTTTCGGGTTTAAGGGGCTCAGGGTTTGGCATACTGTAGACGTCTTTTGTCATAATATCCTGTCGTCCCGACTACAACGCTCTAGAACCCACCGTGAAACCCTGTTCCAGTAGTTGAGGCCCCGTTTTTTCGCCCCTACTGTATTCCCTTTTGGCATCCTTGTAGACTCCATGCAGCAATCAGCAACCCTTACAGAAACCCCGAAACAGATCCTGAAAGGAAGCCTTTAAGTGAGATTCGGTATCGGGACTCTGGCCTCTCGACTCGCAGCTAATCCAATGAAACAGGTTCATTTCAATTCAGGATTAGTGTAAGAGTTATCCTAACGGTTCGTGTACTGTAGGGACGAGAATAATTACCAATACTATTTTGGGGTTTCCTGAACATAATTTGGAACCATAGTATAATGGGCCCCAGAACCCTCTTCTAACTGTTAAGGCCGGGTTTCGGGTTTAGGGCCCTAAACCCTAAACGCCTAAACCCTAAACCCTAAACCCTAAACCCTAAGCCCTAAACCCTAAACCCTAAACCGTGTCGCTGCCAGGAGTCTTGCTGTGCCGCCCTGAGGATTCCAAGCACTCCTATCAGCTTCGGGTTGGGTTTAGGGTTTAGGGTTTAGGGCTTAGGTTTAACTTTCACGGTTTGGGTAGTTTTCTGAATTAGGGTCCCTGTTGGGGTCCTTTTTTATAAGGGTGCCGTACTATATTGGGGACCTACAAAGGGACCCTAATTTAGAGAATTACCCGTTTAGGGTTTAGAGTTTAGGTTTAGTAAGGTATCTATGGGGATACTACAAGCAGTCTGTAATTACACTGTAATTGCTCTACAAGTCTACAAAGGCTTTCTTCGGACTTTGAGATTGGCGGCCCCATTCAGAGTTTCATAAAGGGGTCGGTTGTGAAAAGGGTTGCAGCTTGGAGGCTTTATTACCGTGAGGCCGGGGCGTGTGAGGATTTGCGGCGTAGGGATCAGAGGCTTGGGTCTTCGGGATGTCGGTGTTGGGATCTAGGATGCAGGATATAGGTTATTATTTTTGTTTGAGGGGGGGTGTGCGCAGCAGAATCAAATAGCTTTGGTTGTCAGCACGAAGTGAGACGTGGCTCCAAATTCGCAACCAAATTCGCAGGCCTTTGGGCTCGTGGTATTGGGTTTCAATTTCAAGCGGTGGGGTTCTTGACAAGAGAACAGCGACATAGCCTGTCACTGAAGAGTAAGAGAATCATGCATCTTGACCAAGACAGGGGCCGTTGATCTTCGCCCTAAACTCCGGGAATGTGTGCTGAAGCATTGCTTCAGGCCCTCCAGTGTTTGCTGCTGCAGCCCCGGCAAAGGAGAAGCGTGTCAAGTCGTGAAGTTTAATTTAAACCCTAAACCCTAAACCCTCCTAAACCCTATAAGTTACTAAACCCCTAAAAATCACAGAGTTTTGGCTGTTGGATCTTCGGTGTTTGCGGGAAGGGGTCGGGGCTTGCCCAACACCCCAAAAGGCTCGTGAAGTCTTACAGAGCTCCTTCAAAGACTTTCCAGGGTTCTATAACGAGCTTCTAGAAGCGTAGACGTAGGGTTCACGTGTTAAGGGTGTGGCTGTTTGGCTCGTAGCCGTATAGGGTTTAGCCGTTTAACCTTTGCGGTCTGAGGGGTTTAGGGTTTAGGGTTTAGGGTTTAGGGTAGTTAGTGTATGGAGTTAAGATCTGGGGGTCTAGACGGTATGTATAAAGAGACAGAAACGAACAAATAAGTTCATACGCAAATGATTAAGCAAGCGAATAACGAATGAACGAATAAGTAAATGAGTATACAGAATACATATATATAGATATGTATATATATATATATATACACATATGTATATATATATATATATATATACATATGTATATGTATGTGCGTATATGCCTATGTGTTGTATCTGCTGTATGTTTATTTATTTCAGGGTATAGGGTGTACGGTTGGATTGTCCCTTACATCCTAGCTAAGGGTCAGACCTCAACGTAATCATCATAAGAATACAGAATAGTAAGGAACAGGCCAGGCATAGTCAGAAGTCGCAAAGATATAGTATTCATGATACAGGTATTGATAAGAAGAAGAAGAAGAGGAGAACTATGAAAAAGAGTACTCCTTGCTCCCGGGATCCATGCACAGCTGAACTAAGGAGTTTAGGGGTTCAGGGTTTAGAGTTTAGGGTTCAGGGTTTAGGGGTTTCAGGGTTTAGGATCTAGAGTTTAAAGTTCAGGGTTTAGGTTTCTTAACCAAGAAGAAGCAAACTGTTGGCGTCGTTGGCTACAGTCCCTTACAGCGGAGTGTTCGGGCTTTTGGGGTACAGCCCTTTGAAGCCGAAAGCTCGCAGCTTACCCTAAACCCTAAAATCCAAACCCTAAACCTTAAACTCTCAACCCTAAACCCAAAGAGACTGCCTTTCGAAGACCTTCGGGCTTTGGAAAAAGGAGCTCAAAAAAAAAACCCAAAGAGAAGGACCGGAGGCTGGTGGAAAGTATGGAGACCTTGCCACGATCTCAGCCTCATGAAGGTTTAGCCTTGAGATGCGGATTTTAAGGGCTTTAGGGGTTCAGGAGTTCGTTGGGCTTCGGGATTCTTGTTAAGGGTTTAGGGTTTAGGGTTTAGGGTTTAGGGTTTAGGGTTAAGGGTTAAGGGTTTGGGGGGCAGGGTTACTTAGAATCTAGCATTTATAGGTTATGTTTTTAGCATGCGGGCTAAAGTAATCTTGTGGGTGGCCTTCGATTCAGGATCCTGGTATGTAAGATAGGGGACCCAATAATTACCTAAAATATTTTGGGAGCTCCTTATTATAATAATAATATAATATACCCCAAAATCCCATTCTAATTATTACATAAGGCCCCGACAGGAGGGTTACGAGCTTCTGCGAGGGTTCCATTATCTTCCGAAACATCCATTTGATTTATCGGCCGCTAGTCTTTACATGGTTGCTACATGCGGGTATACATGTTAATACATAATTACACACACACACACATGTGCATACGGTTTACATTGGCATATATAGGCTTTGTATCGGCACTCCAGATTCACCAAGTTTCCGAATTAACCCTTTGTTTGAGCCCTAACTCCTATAGGTCTCGTGGACATCGGTGGAGGGTCGAAGGTTGCGAGTGTTGAGCTGCAGGTCTAGATCCCCTAAACCCTAAACCCCCAAAGCCAAAGGAGTCGAGGTTGAGGCTCTAGCTTTGTTGGCTTGCTATACGGGTTCTACGGCGTAGGGTTTAGGGTTTAGGGTTTAGGGTGTAGGGTTTAGGGTTTAGGGTTTAGGGTTTGATGATGATGATGATGACTGATTGCCATTGTTTCGTCCAGCATCTTGAAAGCCGAGGTGGTCTTCAGCGATTGGGACACTGCAGAGAACGTGGCGCTCTTACATTTCGTGTGTGAGGTTTTGGGGCCTGGAGCTGCGTAGCTCCTATGTTCAAGGGTAGTTAGTTTAGGGTTTAGGGTTTAGGGTTTAGAAGGGTAGTTTGTAGGATGGATAGCTTCAGGCTTCCGCTAAGTCCGATTGATCTGGATTCTTCTGTCAGTGAGAACGCTTACATCGTTTCCGGCTGCAGGAGGAGAGGCAGAGGGAGGAGAAACTTTGGCATTACCATTATGATTGTGGTTACTACGAGTTTTAGGAGCCTCACCCCAAACCCGCAGTCGGCTTCTAATCCCATCGGGCCTAATATAGGCGCCTCAATATTTATCTATACTATTTTGGGGGTTCCTTACTATAATTATAGTATGATATTCCCAAAACCTTATTCTAATTATTAAGGCCCCTACGTTAATCTGCTGCTAATCCCATCAGGCCTAGTGCACGCCTCCTCAGCTAGTCCCCTGACATCTGACTCGACATGAACAGCTGAAAGCCGAAATCCTGCAACCCTCACACGGTCACTCTCCCAATCCGAATGACGACATACCTCAAAACCCGAAGTCCGGACCCTCTATCGACAGGAACGAAGCCATGAAGCCCCAGAGCGTTCACAAAAGCAGCTGCCATGCAGGTCCCCGGTTTCACGGATGGACCGAGGCTGGGGGAGTTACCTCAAGCAGCAGACGACTTAGCAACTCGGGTTTGCATCGACTGTTCCGAGGCTTCTGCTATGGTTTTGCAGAATGAGAAGCCAGAAGCAGACACGATGAAACACACACGTGCCATAAACATCTGTATGCAGACACATGCGTGTATCTATATACATATATATATATATATATAGATATGTGTACATACGTATACATACATACGTATGTATGTATTATGTACGCATGCTACATTTGTATGTATTCATACGATGTTTCTGATGACGACTGCATGCCAGGCTCTCCGGACCGTCAGAGGCCTGCGGATGGAACAGAGATTGTGGCGATCACTGCCTGTCGTAGCGTTGTTGCTATACAGGTGGCGTGCGTAATGACGACGAAGACCAGGACGAGGATGAGGATGAGGATGAGGATGATGATGATGATGATGATGATGATGATGGTGATGGTGATGGTGATGGTGATGGTGATGGTGATGGTGATGGTGATGGTGATGGTGATGGTGCTGATGCTGATGCTGATGATGATGATGATGATGATGATGATTTCTGGGCAACTCGGGGTGGTTCAAACTGTTGCAATCGCCGTCGTCGTGGTAGCAGAAGCAGTAGGGCTGGCAATGACGGTGTCTGTATCAGTATTATGCCTGCATCTCTATACGCGGCGCCCTCTGGGACCGACACCAAGACTTGTGAGCTCCTTTACAGGGTCATTTCCCGGTTTGGACTCCTCTTTGACGGGGTCAGAGCAGTGGAACCCTAAACAACCCTATAAACCCTAAACCGTTATGAATCACGGAGGCAGAGGACTGGGTTTCCTGATCTGTCGGAGCCGCGGCAAGGCCCCTAAACCCTAAATCCTAAACCCTAAACCCCTAAACCCTAAACCCTGAACCGGAGCTGCGGCAAGGCAAGGAGCTCGCAGGAGTACGGCCCGGATGATCTGGAGGAGCCTTCTGCGGCGAGAGAGGCCGCAGGGCTTTGGGGTTAAAGGTTTTAGGGTTTAGGGTTTAGGGCTTTGGGTTTAGGCTTTAAGGGTTTCTGGCGACATGGCTTGGGGTTTCGGAACTGCAGTTTGGGGCTCCGTGGTGGTCGGAGCAATATATGAAACCAAGCTGCAGGAGTTCTGAAGTTTGAATACCCATAGCTGATGGAGCAATCAATGGCCAGGAGAGAAGTGAGCATGGATCCGCAAACCCTAAACCCTAAATGGTTAACTCAAAGACGATGACAAAAAGGCGGCGGATTCGGGTTTGCAGGGGCGCTTTCGGGGAGACAGGAATTGCGGATCCTTCATCGACGGCACATCCATGCCTGGGAATTTCACGATGAAGTTACTGTGGCCTCTAGATTCTAGACCCGCACACGTACACCGTTACAGGCCTTTTCGGATATCCTCGTGCCTAAATCTAAATAACACCTAACTACACATGTAGCGAAACACAGAGGACGATAAAGACTGACCCTCCTATAGGAAGTGTTAAAAGAGTGTTTAGGGCGACTTGCCCGCCGACTCTGCACATACCGAAAATTCTAAGCGGCACTAGGAGTTGGGCTCAAAAACCTCATGACAGATCCTCGCAACAGCACAGCGAAAGCATAAGCAGCCCCGCAGAGTTTCACAGAACGACAGCACTTCGCCCCCGATGCTTCGTTGAGCCTCAGCATTGCGTCATCCTCATCAAAGCGGTTTTAGGTGGTTTAGGATGGTTTGGGGATTTAACGGGTACTTATGGGTTCTCAAATGGGGCCTAAGAGGGTCCCTTTCGAGGCACTCCATTATAGAACCCCAAAGTACCCTTTAAAAGATCCCTGGCAGCAGGTGGTACAACTACGGGAGCTCATGAAGAACTTCGTGCAAGAAATGGTGCGCTGCTCCCGGGGTTAAATTTAGCGGTCTTGGTATTAGCATTAAAACTTCCTTCCAGTCCTGTTATGTCCCTACATTATTGTACTACAAAATGACCAACAAACTCTTTTCACATAACTAAGCCCTAAGTCAGGTTTCGAGCTGTTGTGGGTTTCGACCTTCGACAATGGGTTTAGTTGCTGTCTGCAAAGAACTCGAAGCCTTAGCCCAACCCCTTATTTTCCCAAACTTGCCCTTGGCGTCTCTGAGCTCGGTTTATGGTTCGGTGTTTGTGGTTTCGAGATTAGGGGCCCGAAGACACCGGAAACAGGTGGTCGGGCGAGATGTCACCATCGTCGTGGAGGCAATTGCACAGCGCACATGGGACGTCTGATAAATTCTCTGGTCTCTACTTGTAGGTCATGCGACCAGTCGTATGTGTACGTGCACAACTATGTAATGCGTGCATGCATGGGTAGATGACTGGATGGGCATGCATGGATAGAGGAATGGGTGTAGATATGCGTGTCTATTTGTAAGCCTCTGTGTGTGATATGCAGGTCTCCCCGTCTCATATACAGAAGTACATGTAGGATAACACTATCTAGATAACAATAGATGCATTCATTTGTGTGTATTCGTACATGCTTTTTCCTTCGCTCATGATTTCATTCATCCGTTCATTCACTCGTTCGTTCATTGATTATGTCTTTCATTCATCTATGTATTGAGTTACATATGTGTTTACACTCATGTGTCTGTGTATTCTCAAGTCATATGTTGGTGTTTCGTTCTACGTACCCATGCATGTGCTTGTGTACACTCATGTGTGTATATACAGACATGCATGCAATTGGGTGTGTCTCTGCGTCCCTGGCTGTATATACGAAGCTGTAACCATCTGGATTCGTTGGATACGCTGGGATGAGTCAATGATTTTCGCATTCGCTTGTGTTTCCGTCAGCCCACTGACATGCTGTCCAGGCCTTATACCAGATCAGAATACGGAGCAACACTCCTAAGCTCAAAGCTTTGTTTGAATGTCAGCTCCGACTGCTCATTTCTTAACCACAGCGCCAGTAGAACCAGCAAAGAGCCCACACAAGCTAAGTGAAAACCCTAAACAATACAAAAAGAGCCTAACAGAAACAGACCCCAACTTCCGAAACTACGCTGCAGGCCGGCCAGACCGAAAGCGGATGGTACACGGCTCAGCTGCTTTGACCACTCCTTGCTGGCCTGCAAGTTCGTGTTGTATATATGAAATACTGTGTCTTTTACTACTGTATCCATATACCAAGGCTCCGTATTGTTTGTAGATATACACATGTTCGATCGATTCATCTATCTATTTACTTATCTATCTGTTTATCTATCCGTCTATCTATCTGTCTACTATTTAACTATTATACACATACAGATATGTCTGTACATACGTGCATATATATATATATATTGCACACACACACACACACACGTTCGGTAGAAAGAGCAGCAGCAGCGGCAGGAGGCGTCATCGTTGTCGTCGTAATGGTAGTGGTCTTGGTCGTGGTAGGGGCGCTCGGGGTCGTGGCGGTGGTGGTGGTGGTAGTTGGTGGCAAACACAGGAGCAGCAGCAATCGTTGTCGTCAGGGGTGTCCTTGTTGTGGCGGTAGCGGCGGTGGTAGTATAGTACTTACTCATGATGTACCAGCTCCCCTCCATGTGTCCTGCATCGCTGTGTGCTGGGTCATGATATAAAGTTATATACTGCCATATACGACTATATTACGGGTATTTACTATAATCGTAATATATACTACTAGTATATATTGCCATGTACTATTACATTATATACGGTTATTTACTATAATATACTAGTACATATTGCCATCTACTCTGATATACGATTACTCACTCATCTGCTCGTATGACACTTGTCAACATCCAGTTCGTTGGAAAGCCGACTTAAGTCATGTCGAAAGATACCCAATCCAGAATGACGAACGCCTCCGACAACAGCGAGATGCCCTGTGCCGGGCGCTGCTGTGAGAGCAAGTGCAATAGCGAACATGTGTACCACGGGCAATCCGACATCAAGGTCACTTTCTCCGATTGCACAGTCTCGGAGAACTGGGAATCAAACCCTATTCTAATTATTAAGGATTGCGTGCCCGTGGCGGGTCGAACGATTCGCCAGTCTGTGCCTTCGAGAACTCATATGGGAGTTTCCGAAAAGCGGGGTACATTATTTTGGGGTCCGTATAATAAGGATCCTGCTAGTTAGGGTCCCCTATTTTCTGAAGCCCCCATATGCAACATTATTGATTGAATGAGCCTCACGTTGGCTTTGGATCTGCCTGCGCAAAACCTCAGCAAAATGGAGGTGAGAGGAGATGCGAATGCGCAGGAATCGTTTATGAGATGACAAGTACTACGTTACTACGTAGTGCTTCTACCATTCCTAAACCCTAAACCCTAAACCCCCCATTCTTTCAGCTTTGTTGACGGAGGCTGCGTCTGACTCCAAACTTGCTTTCGCTGCGCCTCGAAGCAGCGGGGGTGTCGCACGAGATGCTCCTGAGGACTCGCAGGGTTTATGGGAATTTCGGGTAAATTTAGGGTTTAGGGGTTTAGG
>CAJNDV010000034.1:0-7500 GCA_905221635.1 Symbiodinium sp. CCMP2456
AAACCCTAAACCCTAAAACCCGCAACCCTAAGCTCTGAACCCCTAAACCCTAAACCCTAAAACCCGCAACCCTAAGCTCTGAACCCCTAAACCCTAAACCCTAAACCCTAAAAGCCTCAACCCTAAGCCCTGAACATCCCTAAACTCATCTTTCTCTGGGCGTGGGAGTTGCAGTCAGCAACTCGGGGGTTCCGAAGATGTCTTGTGAAAAGAGTCGGCACTTCGGCTGCTTGGTCTTCGGGGTTTAGGGCTTGGGGTTTAGGCAATTGGAGTCTTCAGGGTTGAGGGTTTAGGGTTTAGGGCTTGGGGTTTAGGGCCTGGGGTTTAGGGCTTAGGGTGTAGGCTTTTGAGGTCTTCAGGGTCGAGGGTTTAGGGTTCAGGGTTTAGGTTTAGGGCTTCCGGTTTAGGGCTTGGGGTTTAGGGTTTAGGCTTTTGAATTCTTCAGGGTTGAGGGTTTAGGGTTCAGGGCTTGGGGTTTAGGGTTTAGGGTTCTTCGGCTCTGGTGTTTCGGGTTTCGAATTACCGAGTAACGCTGTCCCCGTACGATCCCGGTTGACCCCCATTTCAATATATTATAAGATACCCTAACTAGACCCTAAACCCCCAGAGCCCTGATTCCCCCTAAACCCCTAGAGCCCTTTGGGGGTTTGGGGCCTAAATCACATTGCTTCCCAGCAGCTTCGGGTCCAAGAGGTCCTAAACCCTAAACCCTAAACCCCTAAACCCCTAAACCCCTAAACCCCTAAACCCCTAAACCCTAAACCCCTCAACCCCTAAACCCTAAACCCTCAACCCTCATCTTTGGATTTATAGTAGCCAAAGAGTAAAAATTATTTCTAAATACCCCTAAGGTTCTTAAACTATGTGACTCTTTCATCGTACTTTTTCCATTAAAGAGAGCTTTTTTAAGGGCCCTTTTCCGTCTGCCCATGTCTGAAGAGCTTCGGGCTTAGGGTTTGAGGGTTGAGCGTTTTGAGGGTTTTTAACAAAAGTCAACCGTCTAGATGTGAAACAATGAAAGGTTAGGGGTTTAGGGTTTAGGATCAGAACAGGCTTTGGGGTAGATTCTACTATGAATATAATAAGGCACCCCTAAACCCTGTTCTTATTATTCAGGCCCCTATATTATTATCCCATGATACGACCTCTGAGCCCGTTTTGGCAGTTTGCATTCGCGTCCCAGGGACACAGAATCCTTGACGAGTTCCTTAAACCCAGAGACTCCCAACACCCCTTAATTAAGGAATATACCTTAAATAATAGGATCCCTTAATTAAGGGTGTAGGGTTTAGGGTTTAGGGTTTAGGGTAATTAAGGAATATACCTTAAATAATAATAGGATCCCTAATATGATTTAAGGTATATTCCTTAATTTAAGGGGTTTTGGAGTCTCTGGGAAGGCTTCCTTTTTAAGGGCTCCCTTCAGGATACCTTGAGGGGCTCCTTGAAGGGTTGCCTCAAGGGTTCTTTACGGGTTGCTTTCAGGGTTCCTGTTGAAGGTTAGGGTTTAGGGTTGAGGGTTTAGGGTTTAGGGGTTTAGGGTTTAAGGTTTCGGGGTTTCGGGTTTCGGGTTTAGGGTTTGGGGATCCTTTTGGAGGAGGTCAGACCGGCCCTCTCTTTCCTGAGTTTCGGGGCCCTTTGGGCGCGAACTCCTTGCAACACTCAGATAGTCTCGGCACTGCAGCCCACGGCGCGGGAGGGGATTTGGGGGGGCCTTCATGTTACGGATATACTGGGGAACTGAAAGCTGCTGCTGCTGCTGCTACTACTACTACTACTACTACCACTACTACTACTACTACTACTACTACTACTACTACTACTACAACTACTACTGCGAACGCGAACACTGGTACTACTCAGAATAAAAGCGGTAGTTCATAGTATGAGCAGGGATATCAATAAAAGTTACTCATGTGCAAGCCTCTTTCTATTTTTTGCATCCCTGAGCTCAGGACACTCCGAACCCCTCATAGCTCGAGGTTGAAATCATAAAATGTCAAGTGTCTTCTGGGCGGTGAAATATGCTGGCGTCGTGGTTGCTGTCGAATGGCAGTCTCTGCTTATGCTGTTGACCAGAGGCTTAGATCTAACGTAGGGGCCTACATATATAATTACAAATACTATTGTGGGGGTTCCTGTTTATAATTATAGTATTTGTGGGCCCCCAAACCCTATTCTAATTATTAAGGCCCCTCTGAAGGTGTACCTGCATTCGGCATGATCGCCCAGTCCTGCTTCCATGACGTTTCTACCCCTGCTCCAGAAGCGCAGTTGTCTCGCAGCCGCAAATGTGGTCATGATATGGCCTTAGCCTGCGAAGAATCACAACCACCACGATCATCATCATCATCATCATCAGCAGCGACATCACCATCATCACCATCATCATCAGCTGAGTCCCCATCTCCTGCTCCTCCTCCCCTCATACTCCCCCCTCCCTCATCATCGTCATCATCTCTACTCCTTGAGAAGGTAAGCAAAATGTGCTTTGTGCATAAAACCTATACCCAAAACAAAAACAACACCGTTGCTAAGAGCACTCTTCGTCACAACTTCCCGTCACGACCATCATCAGTATCCTCATGACTCCCATCAACATCATCACCATCATCATCAGCGTTGTGAGCATCACTGTCGGGATACGCACCGTCACCCTCGCTACCATCATCCTTACAGTCATCATCAGCACCTTCACCAGCATCTTCATGTTCAGTTCACACCCATCATTCATGCAATGACCGACCATTGCTGCTAGAATTACTACTGTTGGTGATATAAACCCTGCATGACCTTAAGGACTCTAAACTACGGGAACCATAGTATATTCCTTATTATGGGAAATGCAGGATTGATATCATCAACCGTATCATTCGGCAGCTTTCCTGAAACAGTGGGGGTAAGGCTAAACCCTAAACCCTAAACCCGAAACCCTAGACTCTAAACCCTAAACCTTAAACCCTACCCGGTACGGGGAGGGCCAGAAGTTCAAGTGCAAATCGACCCGACGGTGCTTTGGCTTTCGAAAGTACGCAAAACAGGGTTTAGGGTTTAGGGTTTAGGGTTAAAACAGATGCTTTTAGAAGGGGCCCTAAACCAAAACTGCAAGACACAAAGAATGTAGGGGCCCTGGTAATTAGAAGAGGGCTTTGGGGTATATTCTACTGTTGTTATACTCAGGAACCCCTACAATAGTCTAGGTAATTATTACGGCCCCCTATACTAAACAAGATCCCAAGAAGCCGTACCCTAAACCCCTAAATCCTAAAACCCTAAAACCCTAAAGCCCTAAACCCTAAACCCCAAACCCCAAACCCTAAGCCCGAAACCCCCAAACCCTAAAACCCCAAACCCTAAACCCTAAACCGTGAAGCTTTGACCTTCTCTCGACCGCGCTACGACATGACCTGCCCACAAGTAAGGCCGAGCTTCGACTTGGTTCAGGCTATCATGTGCGATCATCTCCAAGAAGCAGTACAGTTTAGGCTTCAGAGTTGGAGGTTTTAGGCCTTGAGGCTTAGGCTTAGCTCACAGATGAATCCTGGTTCTGCAGATCGTGGTCTTGAACCCTCAACCCAAATTGGCGCGGTGAGGCTCTCGCAGCGGTGCGTGCAAAATGCTATGGCTGGCATATTCATTGGCCATTTCTCGCATTGCTCGTGAAACTCTCTGCCTTACTCAGCGAGACTTAGGAACCCATTCATCGCCTTGTCTTTGGGGCTTTAAGGTTGAGGGTGTAGGGGTGTTAGAGTTTAGGGTTGAGGGCTTTCGGGGTTTAGTGCTTGGGGTTTTCGTCTATTGTTTGGGCAAACTAGAGCCCCTTGACCATCCATCGTAGCCATTTCACTTAGCGTGGAGTTGCTGTCAGCGGAGAGTAGATTGTGGGATCGTTAAGGGAGCGGGTTCAAGGAGGGACGTATAACCCGATGATGTAGGGGCCTTGACAATTTGAACAGGCTTTTGGGGTACATACTATACTGTTTTTTGGCAAGGAACCCCTAAACCCTAAACCCTAAACCCTGAACCCTAAACCCTAAACCCCTCAAGTGGTATTGGTAACTATGTAGGCTTCCACATGAACCCCTTATTCTGCCTAGTGCCCCCTAAGGCTCTCTAAGGTTCCGTCGCCCCCTCCCCCTTCGAGTTTAGGGTTTAAGGTTTTAGGGTTTTAGGGTTTAGGGCTTTAGGGCTGCAGGGCTTTAGGGTTTTAAGGGTTTAGGGTTTTAAGGGTTTAGTGTTTGTAGGGGTTTAGTGTTTTTAGGGTTTAGGGCTTTAGGGTCCTAGCAAGTAGAACTTAGCAGCAGACAGGGGGCCTAGCAGCATGCAGTCCTTGCAGCAGCTGGTATTCGGTACTACTTTGCGCGAGGAGTGGCGGTAGTAGTAGTAGTAGTAGTAGTAGTAGTAGTAGTAGTAGTAGAAGAAGAAGTAGTAGTAGTTCTTGGAGGATCATGGGACTTAGTAAGGTTATAAGTCCCTTAATTGGGTTATAGGTATAGTTCCCCTAATTATAACCCTAAACCCTAAACCCTAAACCCTAAACCCTAAACCCTAAACCCTAAACCCTAAACCCTACTTACTAAGTCCCCTGATCCTCCAAGTAATTCTGAAACCCGAAATCTTCTAAGACTGCCAGCTCCGGTTCGGAAGTCGTGAGGGGCCCAGACAAGCAGTTGAAAACAATCAGGAGCTTGGGATATGTTAACATAGGGGCCTTAATAGTTAGAATAGGGTTTTGGGGGTCCTTTATAGTCTATTTGTAATGAGGAACCCCGAAAATAATATAGGTACAGGCTCCTCTCTGTAAGTAAGCCACCAAGGTGGGGATTTCTCACCCTAAACTCTGCTGCTAATGGTTATCCCTAACCCCACGAGTTTATGCTTGGGTTTAGGGTTTAAGGTTTAGGGTTTAGGGTTTAGGGTTTAGGGTTTAGGGTGTAGGGTTTAGGGTGTAGGGTTTAGGGTTTAGGGTTTAGGTCGCGGTGTGTCCCCGGCAGTCTGCGCTGATCCTCTGGGCCAGACTTTTCAGGCCACTCCGCAGTCTCCGTTTGGAGAACGGGCCGTGCTGCTGGGCCGTGAACACTGGGAAGCAAAATCTGGGCTTAGGGTTCGAAGGGGTTCAGAGCTTAGGGTTTAGGTTTTGGGGTTTAGGGTTTTGGGTTTCGGGTTTGGGGTTTAGGGTTTGGGGTTTGGGGTTTAGGGTTTGGGGTTGGGTAGGGTGTAGGGCTGTTTGATGGCGCATTTGCCGCTGCTAGACATACGGCAGCATGTAGAGTCGCGCCAGGGTAGCACTGCGATTGCGATTCATGCTACGAGAAATGCTAGCATGCTACTGGGGTGATTCATAGCAAACCCATAATATCAACAAGAATCGTCAATCGCAACAAGAGCATCATCAGTCTACTAGAAACAATGATGCTAACAAGACTACCACCAGCAATACCAACTATCATCAACAGAAAGATGGCCCGCTTGCAATGATGCCAAGTACATGTAAGAATGACAGTGCAGCTTTGACGCCTTCGTCTACCTCTAGGTGTGTGACCATACGATTCATTCACCATTTAGGGCTGAAAAGGAGCGTGTAGGACTTACTACAGTATGGGGTTGGAACACTTGCTATCGGTAATGAAAAAGTATACGCTTATAGCCGCAATATACCCTCCTCCAGAACCAACACTATGCTGCAAACTAACAACTAAGGTCCGCTTACAGAGCCATACAACCCTTACCGTAACCTTTGCCGACACTTGTATAAAGAACTGTTGAATGAAACAGAACCGCAGTCTAAGCATTAAGGCCCCTGCGTTACAAACCTACTGCGTACCCTAAGTCTAAACCCTATCGGGGAGTAACAACATAGAGCCTTAATGCTTGGAATGGGGCTTTGGGGGTAAATGCAAAAAAGAGCCCCTCATTGGACACTACGGCATTGAGGCCCCGTCAGCAGTTCTGGGCCAAGATCGGTTCGTGCAGTTGAAAAGTACAATGCCCAACAAGGTCATGGTTTAGGGGTGCCAGGCTTTGGCGGTTTGGGGCTTAGGCTTTTCCGAGATTCCCCTACTCCTGGCCGCCCAGCATGGCCGAAAAAAGGTTCTCTGAAAATGAGCAAACGTGTTCTTCCTCACAAATATCAATCCTTTTGTTCTTTTCGGGCAAGGGTCTTATAAGGATTGCGCATGGCTGTTATTAAAAGGTTATCAGGCTCCTTCATGAGGGTTAAGGGTGTAGGGTTTAGGGACCTGCTTGATGTGTTTGTGAGGCTTTTGTGGCTCTACTACCGTGAACTCAACCATGCAGTGTCGGCCTGAAGGCCAATTGCTCGACACACGTGGGGCTTCATGGCTGAATCTTGGCCATGCCGCGTTCGGCTCATGCCGGTGCCTACAATGGCCGAACAAAAACAACAAACGAGCAGCTGTTGCGTGGTCGTTGTAGGGAGAAGTACAGGGCAGGCCAGGCGCTGGCGTATGCACTAGTAAACCCTAAACCCTAAACCCTAAACCCTAAACCCTAAACCCTAAACCCTAAACCGCATTGTCTGTGCCGCTGTTGCTGTCTCCCCTCCTCTTACAACTCCATCAGTAAAGATTCCTTGGCTGACTTCTGAACCCCAACTAAACGTTAAACTTTCAGCTCCCTTATTATAGTTCATATAGAAACCCAAAAAGTTAAAGTCCTAAAAGCCAACCAACAGAAAGAAGGTTCTATTGCGGCGACGACGACGACGACGACGACGACCACGACAAGGACGAGGATGAGGTTGTTGACGACGACGACGACGACGACGACGACGACGATGGCGACGACGGCTTGAGACGACGATTATGACGACTGTCGGGTCTGTGGGCTCTGACATGTTGCCGTTCAGGGTTTAGAGTTGAGGGTAGTAACAGCACTAGTGTCATTTCCTGTTGTTGTCAGTCTTGAAGTTCCTGCAATTGCGAACAACAGCTTCCTGCACTTCTTCTTCCGCTTATGACTGTCTTTGCTCTTTTTGGTGCCGTGCTTGCTATTGCTGAAGCCACTGGTCAGAGGAAACGTCATGCTGCAATAAACGCGCAAGCTGAACCAGGAAAACAACTATCAAACCACAACTGCAGCAACAAGGCCAAAACACAGCAGCAAGAGTCATTGACACATCTGCTGGATTGAGACCCTCAACCCTAAACCCTAAACCCTAACCTGGGACATGGTGGTGTAAAAGGTTGGCACGGCCAGAACTCGCAACGCGGCTATGGGTTCGATTCAGAGAGTGGAACTGCGAATTCTGCAGCCAAGACGGCACCCCCAATTCCCTACTAAACCGCACCCCCCTCAGCTACGAAGCCGGGGATTCCCCTCCGACTCCACTGACGCTGCCGCCACTACCTGGCCACACTTTACGATGTAGGGTGGGATTAGGGTTTAGGGTTTGGGGTTTGGTGGGATTAATTGGAGCCTAGTGGCACGCAGCAGGGCTGGAGTAAGGGTGCGCAGAACAGGAAGTGAGATAGAGGCCTA
>CAJNDV010000036.1:0-10281 GCA_905221635.1 Symbiodinium sp. CCMP2456
GCACGCAACAAGCTCTATACATACATCTATATCTATATCTATATCTATATCTATATCTATATCTATATCTATATCTATATCTATATCTATATCTATATCTATATCTATATCTAAATCTAAATCTATATCTATATCTATATCTATATCTATATCTATATCTATATCTATATCTATATCTATATCTGTATCTATATCTGTATCTATATATATATATATGTGTGCATATATATATACATATACATATAGATATAGGTGTGTATCACTATATACATACACATGTATATATATATATAGATATGTGTATATACACATATACACACACACCCATACACATGTGTATTTAGGTAGTCAGGCCTCCTTTGACCGAACGCCGCATAAGTTCCAGGACAGTTGCACAGTTGCAGCAGAGTATACCCCAAAACGTGGTCTCACAGGCTAGACCCTGTACTCTTTCAATCTACGCGCAGCCAAAATTAATCCTAAACCCTAAGCCCTCACCCCTAAACACTCTGAGCCCTACAACCCCCCAAGCCCCCTCTAAACGCTCTGCGCCCCAAGCCCCTTAAGCCCCAAACCCCCTAAGCCCAAAACGCTCCGGCGTGGTCCTGGAACCCAGGGTTCCGGGCTTCGGGCTTAGGGTTCAGCGGCTACAGCTCCCCACTCCGGTATCGGCAATCCCACAACATTAATCAGATTTGGGTAATCTAAGGGCCTTAAATAATTAGAATAGGGTTTGGGGGTCTGATATACTACAAGTATAATAGGGAAGCCCCAAAGCCCTATTTCTAATCATTAAGGCCGCTATAATCGTTCTTTAAATCAAACTAAGCCCCTAAACCCTAAGCCTTAAACCCTAAATCCGAAGCCTTAGACCCAGGCCCTAAATCCAAAGCCTTATTAAGCCTTAAACCCTAAACCCTAAGCCCTAAGCCTTAAACCCTAAACCCAAAACCTTTAATCCTAAACCCTGAACCTTGAACCCTAAACCCTAAACCCTGTAAGCCCGAAACCTTGAACCCTAAACCCTAAACCCTAAACCCTGAACCCTAAACCCTGAATCGTTTTTGTTTCGGGCGACCGAGGCACCGAAGTCTTCCACGTCAAGTATCGAAAGGTCGGGCCTCCAGCTCACGGGACGAACTAAGCTTTAATAATATAGGGGCCTTGGGGGTTTAGGGTTCAGGGTTTAGGGTTCAGCAGCTCCGGATCGAGCAGTCTGTAGTCGAGCACGCTAGTTCGATCCTGGAAAAATACCCACCCACCCAGGAACCCTCAACATTGAGAAACCACATCTATTTTCATTAATCCTAGAGCTTAGATCCTAAACCCTAAACCCTAAACCCTAAACCAAAGCCTACATCCTGGACTCTACAGCTTAAACTTTACAAACAAATCGGCGAATTGCAGCGGCACTTGAATCCTATGATACAACCCCAGCATATCCCTTAAACCCTAAACCCTAAACCCCTTAAACCCTATGATGCGAACCTCAGGCCTGGCACCTTAAACCCTGCACCCGAGGCAGTGAACCCTAAACCCTCAACCCTAAGCCCTGCACCCTCAACTTTGAACCTTAAACCTGAACCCTGGGCCCTGAACCCTAAACCCTGAAGCCTAGACCGCCCTGAACCTTAAACCCTGAACCATAAAAACTGAGGGAACAATTCAACGAAGAAGAACACATATTCAACGAAGAGCCGGTCTTCGTTGAATATTTTTTGTTAGTTGAAAATTGCAATTTGTTCGTTGAATTCGGCGAAGAAAAGTCATATACAACCCAGAAAAATAATCATATTCAACGAATTGGCCGGCCTTCGTTGAATATGACTTTTTCTTCGTTGAGTTTGATTAAAAACACAAGAAAAAGTCATATTCAACGAATGATTCAAGGTTTAAATACATATGATAGAGCGTGTTTAGGGTTTAGGATTTAGGATAGGGTTTGAGGGTATAGTATGCTATACTTATAAAAAGGAATCCCACCAAAATAGTTTTTTTAATTATTCAGGCCCCTATATTACCGCTTCGTGGTAATAGTTGGGTTGGGGCTTTAGGGGTTTAGTGTGAAGGTTTAGGGCATGTATCGGTTCCTGAATAATTAGATTAAGGCTTTTTTGGGGTAGGGTAGTATATATATATATATAGATACATAGATAGATAGATAGATAGATAGATAAATAAATAGATAGATAGATACATAGATACATAGGTAGATAGATAGATACATAGGTAGATAGATAGATAGATAGGTAGATAGGTACATAGATAGATAGATAAGTAGATAGATACATAGATAGATAGACAGATAGATAGATAGATATTATAGTTTATAATCCCAATCAGGAAACCGTTCGCCTCTGTGAAGGCTCCCTAGTTTGGCATTCAAAGAGCTCCGTTTCAGGGTTGCCATAAACCTTTAGGGTTTAGGGTTTAGGGTGTAGGAGAACCCCGAGCATGATAAGTGAGGTTATAAGTAGGATTGCTGTCATTATAACCCATATTAGGGGACTTATAAGTCCACTTATAACTACCCATGAACCTTCAAGTAAACCCTCAACCCTAAACAAACACCACCAGCCCGCAAACCCCAGAGCCCTGCGATGGAAGCCCAAAAAACTGGCAATGCGGGTTCCTGATTGTGATGATTAAATCTTTAGGGGCCTTAATTATCAGAATTGGGTTTTGTGGTATATTACACTAGAAGTATATTAAGGAACCTCCAAAACCCTGTCCTAGTTATTAAGGCCCCTACATTGCATATTTTTTTTAGTCACCCCAATCTAGTTATTAAGGAACCAAGGTTAAGGCTAAACACAGCCCAGAACCCTCAACTCTGAACCATTCTCTCACATCGTACCTTTGAATGTTGAAATCGTTCAGTAGCCAAGTACTTTTTCAGCCTCGCCCACAAATTTGAGACGCCAGACCTCGCGGGATTTGCTTACTTGGGGGTGCATGTGTAGTTATAAGTGGGTAAAGGTAACTATAACCCAGAGTCGGGGACTTGTAACTCCACTTACAACTACAGATGAACCTCCAAGTAGGCTGGGACAGAGATGCGCTCCCGTTTGTTGCCATTGTTGCAACGGAAACACAGCGGTTCGAGAGCACCAAGTTTTCTGAAAAGAAGGGCTTCGGAAACTTTGGCGCTATCGAACCGCCTCTGCTGGAGAATGCACCGTTTTGATTGCACCAGCTTGTCCGAAAGGAAGTGTTTCAGAAAAGATATTGCTGCAGCGGTTCGATCGCAGCGATTTTTCTGATAAGAAGTACGAACCGACTCTGCTAACACAAAACGGCACCACTAGGCAACCGGTCCGAAATGGTACCACCAAGCAACACATCCGAAATGCTAGCAAATCACCATGAACAACGTCCCAAGTGTTATGTTGCGCGCCACTTAAGCAAACCAAACGAAGTGGCAGGTTGTGCACCACTCAGCAAAAACTTCGAATTGCTGTTTAGGGTTTAAGGTTTGCTAGTGCTTTGTCGGGTTTAGGGTTTATTGGTGCTTCGTCTTCAGGGTTTAGGGCCTACTGGGGCGGGGGGGGGTCTTTAGGGGCCCACTGGCGTCTGGTCTTCGGGTTTAGGGTTTAGGGATCAAGGGAAGGGATATTTCTAGATTTGCTTACTGGCACGGGGTTCTTAAAACCCCTAAACCCTAAACCCCTAAGCCCTAAACCCTAAGCCCTAAACCCTAAACGCTAAACCCTAAAACCCTAAACCCTAAACCCTAAACGCTAAACCCTAAACCCTCAGCCCCAAACCCCTAAGCCTCAAACCCTAAACCCCTAAAGCCCTAAAGCCCTAAGCCATCCCGAGCCCGACCCGAAGCCCGGAACCTGCAGTTAAATCTCTGAAGCCCTCGGCCCTAAACCCTTTTAGGGGTTTCGGGTTTAGGGTTTAGGGTTGAGGGTTTAGGGTGGGTTTAGGGTTTAGGGGTTTAGGGTTTATTTAGGGTCCTTCGGCCTTAAACCCTGAAGCCCAGGCCCTGTGATCCCTAAGTCACGGTTTAGGGTCTAATATAGGGGCCTAGGGTTTAGGGTTTAGGGTTTAGGGTTTAGGGAATTTCCAATATTATTTTGGGGCTTCCGTGTTATAACTATAGTATAATTTACCCCAAAACCCGGTTCTAAAAATTATGGCCCCTACATTACTCTGACCGCAAACAGCCGCGCATCGGCCGAAGGAAAGGTGCCGTATGTATGTGCGTCTAACTCTTTTTGTCTGGCGTACATGTGTAGGTGTGTGCCGCCGGCCCACGACGGAGCTAGGTCCTGGCACCCTAAACCCCAAACCCTCAATCCTAAATCCTAAGCCCTAAACCCTAAACCCTAAATCCTAGATCCAAAGCCCTAAACTCTAAATCCTAGATCCTAGGCTCTAAACCCTAAGCCCAAAATCCTAGATCCTAAGCCCTAAGCCCTAAACCTTAAGCCCTAAATCCTAGGTCCTAAGCCCTAAACCTACAAACCCCCATGCAAAACAGGGACCTGGGATCTGAAACCTAGGCGCCCCGATTTGGGAGTTTCCGAAAATTAGGGAGTACCTTATTTTGGGGTCCTTATAATAGGGATCCTACTATTTAGGGTACTATATTAGGGTCCCCTATTTTCGGAAACCCCCATTTTTTGGTCTTTAGAAGGCCGATGGCGAGATCTATCATCTGTTGGGCCTACGGGACTTCACGGATCAGACCTCCTTGGCGCGGGAGCGCCTGGGTTTAGGGCTTAGGGCCTTAAGCTCTAAACCCCTAAACCCCAAACCCCTAAACACTAAACCCCTAAACCCTAAACCCTAAGCCCTAAACCCCTAACCCCTAAACCCTAACCGTTTAGGGTTGAGGGTGCTTCAGTGTTTGAGCGTTTAGAGTTTGGGGTTGGGGATCTGAATCCTACCTAGTCACGCCGTGAGCATCAGCAGGCTAGAAAGCAACAAGAGGACCACAGTCCCTGTTACTATAGAAGCTTGGATAATCACCTAGACTATTTTGGGAGTTCCTCATTAGAATAATAGGGCAATGGGCCCCAAAATCCTATTCTAATTGTTAGGGCCCCTACATTACCTGGTTTGTAGTCGTTCTTCGGGATTTGGCTCAGCTTGGAGGATTTGGGCCTTGCTCCGCTCCGCAAAACCACTCTGTGCGACGTGACAGCCTTGTGTTTTGGGTGATGTGGGGGTTTCCGAAAATAATGGGTACCTTATTTTGGGGTCCTTATAATAAGGATCCTACTATTTAGGGTACTCTCTTAGGGTCCGTGTTTTCGGAAGCCCCCGTGTGTGTGTGTGTGTGTACGGGATTTTGAGCAAGGCATCTGTAGCGAAATCCGCTTGTGCAGTGTGACCGGGGACAAAGCTAATATAGGAGCCTCAACAATTACTACCTTTTCTATTTTTGGGGGTTCCTTATTATAATTATAGTATAAAGGGCCCCAGAACCCTATTCTAATTATTAAGGCCCCTATGTTGGTCAATGCCGTGGTCATCCCAAGCCCTAAGCCCTGCAGGAGCCAAGTGCCAGACGGCCGGATTTAGCAACGGTGCCGGCTGGTGGTGACCGGACCCTGACAGCTCCGATTCAGGATTTGGGGCTTAGGGATGTGCTTGGAGTTCACATAACGACAAATCATGCTTCGGCAGCAGGCAGCCAGGATACCAGATTGTACCTGCAACATGCAGCATCTTAAGGCGAACCAGACATCCCCGGCTTGCCAGACAACGTCGCTGCAGCGCTTTCGCAGCAGGGCTTGCATGGTCTGGTTGGGTGGGTTTCACGAAGGGTTCACGCATCGAAATGCAGCATTAGCAGTACGGTGGTAGTCGAACTGGTGGTGGTGGTGGTGGTGGTGGTGGCGGCGGCGATGGTGGTCTGTGGTAAAGTACAAATCACGGACTTTTTTGCCATCGAAAACTTTGAGTCGCAGCCATACTCAGGGGAAAAGATTTGAGGTCCCTGTGGATCGCATCTGCCAAGGAGGGAAGCATACGGGCACTATCACACCTGTCCTGGGTGTGCCAGTTGCACCCGAATCCTGCTGGTTCCTGCCGGTCTCTTGGGGTTTCTTTGGTGGTCTCGTGGTCTTCTGGTGATCACTGGGTGTGCTCCGAATGGTGTCCTGGCATCCTGTGGTCTCTTGCTGTTCTCCTAGTGCTCTCTTGGTGGTCTCTTGGTGATCTCCTTGCCGTTGCAGTCCCGGTCGTCGTGGTCGTCCCGGTCGCTGCTCCTCGTAGGTGGTCTTCGGACGATCCCTTGTCTTCTCTGGATGGTGTCTTCGTGGTCGTTGCTCGTGGTGGTCTCGTGGTGGTCTCTTGGTGGTCTCCTGGTGGCTTCCGGTGGATATCGCGGTGGTCTCCTGGCGGTCTCTTTTGTGTGTGGTCTCCTGATGATCTCCGGTGTTCTCTGAATGGTATCCTGGCGGTTTCCCAGTGATCTCTTGGTCGTCTCGTGGTGTCCTGATGTCGTGGTTGTCTCTTGTGGTTTCATGATAATATAGGGGCCTAAATAATTACTTGTACTATTTTTTTTTTTGGAGGGGGGTCCTTACTATACTTTTAATAGAATATAACCCAGAACCCTATTCTAATTATTAAGGCCTCCACATTTTATAATCTCCCGTCCGTTGCTGGTGGTCCTTGTGGCCTGCCGGTGGGCAAGCACAAATGTAGTAATATATAGATAATTACCAATACAATTTGGGTGTTCCTCATTGTAAGTATAGTATCATGGGCTCCAACACCCTATTCTAATTATGAGGGCCCTGTAGTATGCGGAATGGTCTGTTTGTACCCCGGTAGCAGGTACCAACGGCACGGCCCTCCTGCAACTGTCTGGAACAAGCAAACTAAACCCGATTGCATGTTTTCTCCAGGACAAATCCCCAAAAATTGCTGGATCCCTCGATGCTCCAACTCATGCTTTCGGGTAGAAAAGTAGTATGCGGAATTCTTCAGAGCTCCTGGACCAAACCCTAAACCCCAAACTCTAAACTCAATAGCTTTTTTTTCGAGTGTACAGGTAGTCTGGGTTCTTGTTAAGGGATTTAACTTAAGTTACCATAATAAGGAAACCATATTATTTGCTATAGATCCCTATTATGGTAACTTAAATTAAATCCCTTAACAAGAACCCAGTAGTATGTGGGGTGCTCCTTGAAGTCTCGTGGAGCTCCCTGGTCCTCACTCGTTGCCATTTGTGCCTTTTTCCGGCACCTCCGCCATGTATCGGTTTAGGGTTGAGGGTTCAGGGTTTAGGGTTTAGGGTTTAGGGCGGCTTAGGGTTGAGGGTTGAGGGTTTAGGGTTTCGGGTTCCCAAGCAATTCAGGCCCGTTCGCGTGTCACAGTAGCAAAACAGCGGAGCGGTGGGTGATGACTGTGTCGAACCAACTGCATATGCTGACAAAACATACATGCCAATGGGTTGCCAACTGGTTGTTGACAAATAATTCAGGCTTGTTCGAATGTGATACCAGCGAAACCCAGCGTCGCCTTACCAAGACTAAGACTAAGACTAATAGTAAGAGTAGTGGCAATAGCAATGGTGATAGTGATAGCTTGCCCTGGGCATCTCGGATAGCTTCCACCGCTTCGGGAAGCACGAGGGACAACGTGCCGACCCTGAGGGAATTTCGGTCTGGGGTTCAAGGCCGCGCGGAAGATCGGCACCAAGATCTTTTCGCTGAAGGCAGATTTGCCGCACGATACTGCTCATCATCCCGCGTTGTCGCGCCGACGAAGGTGGTAAGAAAGGCCATCTACCATGTGTATGGACTCCTTACGGAAGCAGGTTGCTGCGGGGTGCTCTGAAACACTTCGCTTCTGCTCATGCCGACCACCGAGAGGAGGGTTTTCCATAAAGCTTTCTAAAGCTCTCAGGCAGTCAGCCTTTGAGCCACCCCAAACTCTAAGCTCGTACCTCCGGCTCTGGGCCATATGGCTGCTGTGAGGGCCGAGAAGACCACGGGAAACACAGGGATGCTAGGCTTCATTGCAGAGGCCTCTAAGCCTAAAATGGGCATAATCTTCAGGGTGCCGATGCAGTCTGTTGGGACCGTGTGACACACTGGCCAACGTGATTCAACTGGCACCAAGTCGTCGTATCCAGAATTCCTATCCGACAAGATCCTGCGAAAGATGAAGGCCTGCGAAGATGCACCCCTAAGTCCTACATAGTGAACCCCAGAAAGTTGGAACATGGGTTTAGGACGATTTGTGCTAGGATCCACGACGATTACGATGTTCCAACTTTATGGCTTATATACCCTAAACCCTCAAACCCCTAAACCCTAAACCCTAAAGGCTGCCAATTGCGCACCAAACTTGATACCCTAACCGAAGTACCCTTAAACCAAAGTCCTGGGGCTTAACGCTCCCTGAACCCTACAAGCCTTGAGCGTCAAAGTTTCAGAAGCACATACTCAAGATTTCCGAACCCTAAGCCCTGAACCCCTAAACCCTGAACCCCGAACTCTAAGCCCTAAACCCTAAACCCCGAACCCGAAACCCCGAACCCTAAACCCTAAACCCCGCACCCGAAGCCCTAAACCCGACCCAGAGAGCCCAATACCCCTTAATTAAGGAATATACCTTACATCATAATATTAAGGCCCCTATAATTCAAGGTATATTCCTTAATTAAGGGGTATAGGGCTCTCTGGGGACAACCCTAAACCCTAAACCCTAAACCCTAAACCCAAAAACCCCAAAACCCCAAAAGGGGTATCTCCGAGGCATGAGCTCGAAAGCTCGAGATCCATACCGTTTGGACCTCCCTCCTCGAACGAACAACTCCGACCGGTATCCCAGGCTCGTCGGGGTTCCTCTTAAAGGGTACCACAAGGGTTTCAAAAAGGGGCTGCCGTAGGGTTGCAGGGGTTTCGGGGCTTAGTTCTTGGAATTCGGGTTCGGGGTTTTAGGTTTTAGGGCTAGTTCAGGGCCAGTTTAGGGTTTGGCAACGGTTTTTTGGGGCGTTGGGCTTTGGGTGTGGGAGTTGAGCTCAAGGAAATTCGTCGAGTCGCAAGGCTTACTTTCAATCCTTGTGACAGTTGCGATGCGGAAGGCCAAATATAGGGGTCGGAATGAGTAGTTCCCTTATAGTCCTCATATAACTAGACTGATATCTCACAGAGCCCTTCTGATTGCTAAGGCCCCTAAATTACTCCCGAAGTCACTCATCACCGACGCAGGTCTAGCTACATGCGTCTTTGTCTTTGCAGGAGGTTCTCCGAGTTTATGCTACGTGCAGACCCTGATTTCGAAAGCCGCCTCACTTAGTGAGGAACCCTAAACCCTAAACCCTAAACCCTAAACCCTGAACCCCAACTTAACACCAAGCCCTAGACCTTAAACCCCAACTCAACACTAAGCCCTAAACCCTAAACCCCAACTTAACACTAAGCCCTAAACCCTAAACCCCAACTTAACACTAAGCCCTAAACCCTAAACCCCTGAACCCTAAATCCTAGATACAAAACCCTAAACCCTAAAGCAGCGATCCGAAGATTAAAGCACCGATCCGAAGATTTGAGAGCCGGCAAGAAAGGAGGGGTTAGTAATCGTTCATTCTTAGGGTTTAGGGGTAGGGTTTAGGGGTAGGGTTTAGGATTTAGGGTTTAGGGATGGTTCAAGAGTCGAAACTAAGCACACTTTGCAGGAGATGTGAGAAGCTTCTGCTAAATGCATATTGAAAGCTTCTATATTTCAGTTACCTCCGTACCTGATCTCACTGATCTTCTTTCGCAGTGACTTCGAAGTAAACCTTATGCCCGCCTTTGCAGCCTAGACCCGGAACCCGAGAGTGTGGAATCCTCCCTGCTCCATCGTGGCCGGTGGTCTGCATGGTTCGTAGTTGTATCCCTTCACAGTGCCTGTACAGCTATATTATGATGCTATACCCCGAAACCTCTTCCAATTGCTATGTTTATGGAACTCTGGTTTGCGAAATTTCTTCTCGCAGGCAAAGTCTTCGTGGCAGTTATTCTCAGCTGAAGCACCTCCTTAGGGTTTAAGGCTTAGCCTTTAGGTATTATAGTGGTTTCAGCCAGACCCTAAACCCTAAACCCTAAACCCTAAACCCTAAACCCTAAACCCTAAACCAGCCAAGGAGAGCCTGCTTCCACACGATACTACCCTCTTGGCGAACGAAGACGGGGTCGTGGAGAGAGTTTCGCCGGCGGCCCTGAGCTGCTTCTGCCGCATTCAGGGTTTAGGGTTTAGGGTTTAGGGTTCAGGGTTTAGGGTTTAGGGTTTAGGGTTTAGGGTTTAGGGTGTTGGGGTTAGGGTTTA
>CAJNDV010000037.1:0-11282 GCA_905221635.1 Symbiodinium sp. CCMP2456
TGGACTGCATGGCTCTTGCTTCAAGTGACAGTGATTGCACACGCACCCGAAAGCTTTTTGGACTGCATGGCGGCATGGCTTTTGCCATCACTTCAAGTGTTGGCACGAGCACGGATCACCCATCGTTCTGCGACCTGGGCTTCCTAAGCCCCCAGCCTAGACCGAAAGCGCCAAACTTAAACAAACAGCACGTTGTTGCCCCTGGTGATGTCTGTGCTGAGCAATGCTGGATGAAAGTTGATTTTGGATGCGACATAGCGTCTTAGCTGGGTGCCTGGGATTGCAAATTTTGTATTGCTGCCTTGATACAGCCTCATGACCCTTTTACGATGCTTCAATATCTCAAGTGCAGATCGATGCGATTTGTACTAATTACTAATTTGATTGGTGAGCACAGCAGCAGTTGTGCTTCGTGGGGCCCGATCGTGTGCAGACGGATTCAAAAGCAAGAAAAAACGCACTGACTGCTCGTGGACAGCCATGATCATGCCGACCTATGCCTGACTGGGCTTTGGTTCGCCCCTCGGCTTGAATCGCCATTCAATTTTCTGCTGCAGCTGCTGATGCCAGTGAGGTCTTACTAAGTTGGCAGACTTCTCATCGAGGCAGATGCTTGCCTGGGTCTCAATTATTCCAAGCTGGCCGAACGACTGATGCTGATCTTATTGTCGTACACACTAACGAAAGTACTTGATTGCGTTAAACCCGAAAATGTCGATGCTAGGTGGTCCCTTTTTGCACTTTTCAAACCGCGAAAAGTGCAAAATCGATGCTCGCATCGAAAGTTTGCAGCCCGGCAACAGTTTTGAGCATGTTTCAACCGACTCATCATTCATTATTTTTTAATTTAAGTGCTAAACCCGAAAATTGATTTCCTCTGGTGGTCTGTGTTTGCCTTGTCACATGCTAACTGATCCGACTTCGCACTTTTCAACCTGCGAAAAGTGTAAAATCGAGGCTACTTTGCAAACTTCAAGCCCACAAGCACACTTTTGCAGATCTGAGAAGCATTTGTAAACTCGAAATTCATTCATTCATCGCTAAACCCGAAAATGCTTCCCTCATGTAAAGTGCGACATCGGCACCAGTTAGCATCTGAAAAGCCAAGCACAGGCCACATCGGGTTTAAGCTAAACCCGAAAATGTTTCCCTCACCTGGCCTGAACTGGCCCGACTTTGCACTTTTCAATCACCGGAAAGTGCAAAGCCGAGGCTAATTTCGAAAATTCGCAGCGAGAAGACCATGGGGAACACTTTTTGATTTAAACCCGAACTCAACCGTTGAGTCATTTCGGGTTAACAACGCTGTTGAGAACTGCTGACAATCAGCTCGTTGCTGCAAATTTCGAAATTAGCATCGATTTTGCACTTTTTTCCCTGGTTCAATAATGCAAAATCGGGCCAGTTAGCACCTGAAAAAGCACACGCAGGCCACGTGAGGGAAGCATTTTCGGGTTTAGCAATGAATGAATGAATTTCGGGTCTACAAGTGCTCCTGAGATAAGAATAAGTCATCTTGCTGCTACAAGTGCGCTTGTGTGCTTGAACTTTCCAAAGTAGCATCGATTTTGCACTTTTGGGCCTTTGGAAAGTGCAAAATCGGACCAATTAGCACTTAAACAGCCAACCTGCGAAAAGTGCAAAATCGAGGCTAGCTTGGAAAGCTCAAGCCCACGAAAACGTTTGCAGCAAGTATCAGATCTCAGGAGCGTTTGTAAACCTTTCATTCCTTGCTAAACCCGAAAATGTTTCCGCACCTGGCCTGCACTTGGATTTTTCCGATGCTAACTGGTCCGATTTTGCACTTTTCAACCGCCGGAAAGTGCAAAGTCGAGGCCACTACGGCAAGTTCAAGCAGCAAGATCTATTCTGAGCAGTCTCAGTTCAAGCCAATAGGCAGATTCTGCCAAGTTTGTGGACCTTGCCTGGCTGCTAATAACTCCCGGCTGCAATCGTTTTCGCACTTTTTGGACCTGGCAAAGTGCCAAAACGAGTCGCAATTGACAAAGAACTTGCTCTGTTGACATGGCTAGGTGTTTTCATCTTGTAAATTGAAAAAGCAATTTGTAGGGAGATTTCACCTATCCTACTAACTCGGGCCGACCAGCCAGCCCGAGCTCAAGTACAATGTCTGGTGACATTGTGCTTTAGTTCGGGGTCTCGCATCAACTAGCTCAGCCGAAACGAACTCCGTAGGACCGGTCGGGGAGCTAGTTGTTTAGCCTAGGGAAGAATGATCAGGTGTTTAAGGCTGTTTGAGCTTGTTTTTGCACTTTTCAGACCCGGAACAATGCAAAAACAAGCGCAAGAGCTCAAACCGAGTCTTTTACCTGCCTGAATCTTACTATTCCCTTTTAACATTGCTGGCAGCCCAACTGCAAGTGTTTTTTGCTTGGCTTTCCCTTCCTAATTGGTCGCGATTTTGCATTTTTCGCGGCTTGGAAAGTGTGAAAAGGCATTCACTTTCAAGTTCTAGACTAATACTTGTGTGCGAGTGCCTGCTTCATGTTCACATTATTGATTCAATTTTGCATTACTATTCACCTTAATCAGTAGCGAGTTTGCACTTTTCGCAGTTGAAAAAGGTTGAAAAGCCATTCAGAATCAAGTTCTAGATCAAAAGTTGTGGGCGCGCGTGCGCTTCACGTTCCCATTATGTCAACCTAATAGGTAGCGATTAAGTGTGAAAAGGCATTCAGAGTCAAGTTCTTGATTAGCAGCCTGTTTGCGAGCGTCTGCTTCACTTTCCCATTATTGATTCGATTCTGCGCTTTTCGCGGCCGGAAAAGTGTGCAAAGGCATTCAAGTTCTAATTTAAGGCTTGTTTGCGAGCGGTTTCTACCCAGGCCTATTTTGGACACTTGTGGTCCGAAAACTGTACTAACATTAGTTTTAAAAATTCTGTCAGATTCAATGAAAAAGCATGAATACGACGGAAATGCTGGAATCTATTCTACTTGATGACTTAATATGAACTAAGAGTAAATTACTACCGCCAATAATACAACCATTTCGCACCACGAGGCTTCTTTGGATGGCGGCATCCGCGAGAGGCCTTTTCCAGGTGCTGTTTTCGAAGTGCAATCGCGTGATTCCTCATGGACCGATATTAGTTTGAATCCAGGCTTGGTCTGGTTTTGCGTCCTTACTGTCGCTGCCTCAGGTGTCGCTTCAATTTGTGAAAGTGGTTGGCCTTGCTTGCAGTCACACTCTCGCAGGCAGATTGCCCGAGGCAGTTGTCCAGTGATCAGAGAGTAGCCAGCCATGCCGCCCAAGCAATCCGCGGCTGAGAAAGCTGCAGCGAAAAACCGAGGAGGCTGCAGTCAAGTTCCAAGCTCATTGTGCAGAAGTAAGAAAAAAGAGGCTGAAGACGAGGCAGCGCAAAAGGCGGCCGAGGCCTCGCAAACCGACGGTGATGTGACGATGGTGGATGCGGATACAGTCAGGCAGTTTAACGTATGGTGCCAGATATGTCTGAGAAGGATGTTGAACAGGACCTGAAAAGGACATGCATTGTGCGAGTTGAATTCAAATTCAATAAGGTACCATAGGGTACTGTTGCGGGTCGATGTATCACGTCATTTTGGCAGGATGTTTGCTTGCCGGACAGACGACTTGCTGGAGACAATCCACCCGTGGACCCCTGGCATCATTCGCACAAGGCTGTGGAACACCTTGCAGAAGTATGCCAACAACGATCAGGACCGATTTTGCTGAGTCATTCGGAGTGTGTGGACGAGTGACAGTGGTTGGGCAGTGTCATTTGTGAGAACTTTCGAATCTGATACATCCCGCCGCCATGCGAGACCGACAGAGGAACGAATCCACAGTGGTTCGGGCTTAAGGGTTTAAGGTCTTAGCCTTGGGAACTTTAGGGTCTTAGGGTTTTAGGGTCTTGGGAACTTGAGGGTCTTAGGGTTACAATTGACATATGTATATATATATATATACACACATATTTTCTATACATTAATATTATATATGCACATAATATGTATGTACTCTAACTCTTCGTTTATAGATTATATATACAAGTATATAGGTATATATATATATATATACACATAGTATCACATAGTCATATATACGATAAACAACAACAGAAAACTTAAACAAATAAATACCGCTATTTAGGCCTAAGTTCAAAAGAGACACGAGTCTGGAAACAATTTGGATCGGAGCACACATAAACATTCCAGTCTGACGGGAACATCTGGTGGATTTTGGCGTTGTAGATACGGCCTAGCCCTAAAAACTTCAATGTCCCTGAAGTCAGGAACGCCCTCTGCATAGCATGGCAGCTTTGAGGAACAAAACATATTGCCGTAGTCTAATCGCAGCAAAGCCGAAACGCCATGACAACACGTTCAACAAGCACAGCATAGGGAACCTTGCAGCCTTCCATAGGGCGACCGGCGGAGACGCGCAGCAGTGCACGGCCCTGTGGAACGTCCCAATAGCTCATCTCACCTTCCTCGGATGCATGGTGACATATGACCCCGTGTTGTCATTCTGCGTCAATCTGTAGGACGCAACTTTCGCGCAACTCGTCCACAGCCTGTCGCGCCTTGACGTGCTGGCATGTTTCGAAGTCACTGCCGTGCTGCCACACAAGAAGACTGGGCGAATGCGTTTGAAAACCACCGAATACGCGGAGGCCACGTGCAGTAAACTATGCTTGGCGACAGCTTTTGCAAAGGCGGTGGAGGACTAGATTTGCGTTTTTCTTTTGCAGGGCTCTCGCGAAATCTGATTCAGGCTTTTATGCTTCATACCCGACACCTCTTTACGGACTATCCTAGCGGCTCTTAGTGCATGATTGCTGTTTCGGTCCCTTATGAGGACTTCCGTGTTGGCGGATGCCTTAACGGTTGGCATGTTTTTGAGTATCTCAGCAGGTTTACTAATGCTATTCAGACCTTCGGCTGTTGGACCCCTGAAAGCTATTGTAGCACTCGGGACAGCTCTTAGCCGGCGGTCTGCAAACGTTGTGGTGCATTCGGCGGTTTGGACATGTTTGGACGAGGCGGTGCTTAAGCAAACCACTTCTGCAAACGTTTCGGCGCACTTTCTCGCCTCGGAGCGATATTTCGACCGGGACCCCGACTTGGTTCCGCAACTACCGAGGCCACAAGAAACGCAACATCGCCACTGGTATATTGCTGAGATGGACCCGCAACCAGGCTTTGCTACACCAGACTGCCTGAAATCACTCAAAGCTGTCAGCCGAACAACTCCAAGCATCTGTGGGGCCGTACAAGTTGGTCAGCGTGCAGTGGAAACGGGAGAACATTTTCCTTTGTAGTGTGGCGAAGCAAAGAGTCAAGGATGCTTCAAGCCTTAAGACTCCTGACCAACTTCTAGGCCACTCTCGAAAGGTTATCGTTGTCACGGCTCTGTGCCAGGGCCGGGCTCAATGCTTCTCCACACGTGATCACTTCCCGGGCTTTGGAGTGATGCCACCACGTGCCTCAGTTCCAGCCATAAAAGACCCTGAGCATCGCTCCACCGGACTTTCGATTTAGGTTTAAGGCAGCGGAAGCACTGTGAGTACTGGGAAGGAAGAAAACAACAGCACGACGACAATAAAGCAAGCAATAAACAAACAGAAATCGGAAACAGCAAAGAAACACATTGTGTTGGTCACTTGCGGTGTTCGTTTCCACGTTTGCATGGTCATGGTCCACACGAACATGTGCGTTTGTGCTGTGTTCTAGTTTTTCTTTGTCTGCCGCTGTTCTGTCAGTGTTCCGGCCTGAGGATGGCCTGCCCATGGCTAATTAATCTCCCTTGTTATTCGGGCGCTTGCTGTGATTTCGTGAAACGTGGTTTCTTTTATGTTCTGTCTCTCCTTTCTGAATGCATGCATGTTTCCTGGTGTCAAAGACGCAGGATCCTCAACATGAGCCGTTTCAACTCGAGCGGCCTTCCGAATGATGCTCTTCAGCTTTGCGCTGCAAGTCCTCTTCCTGACACAGCCAGGTGCCAAACGGGCCCACGAATGTATTCCCGTGGCAGTCCGGACACCCTTGAAAGGCAAGTCGTCACAGTGCCTTGGCCTTGCCTTGCTTTTTGCCTGACGTAGCACACAATACGTAAACAAGGGAGTCCTCCAGCTCATCGTACTTCTCGAGGACCATCTGAAGCATAGAAGGCACCTGTAGCAAAAGCTCAAAATACTTGCCTGCAGCCGAAAGACTGCACAGTCCACCGTGACCAAGAGCAGAACGAACACATGTGCAGCCACGCAGTGGATCAGATCGGGAGACGGTCCCCTTCCAGCAAGCAGCCGAGCATCTTCCTCCAAGACATGCGCTGCGGCTTAGTTTCTGAACCCACGGCCAACATGCCCCTGGGGCGGGTTTGGTAGCTCCTTTGGGGGCGGGGGAGTGAACGCGTTGCATGCACGGCGAAGAAGATAGTCCGCGTCTTTCTCGCCACCTGAGAACTGAAGCACAGCAACCCAAATTTCCCTCTTGGAAGCGCTGAACCTGGCATGTGCCTGGTGGAGCGATGACGAGTGTAGCTCCAGCCACAAGGGGCCAGAAGATTTCCCACTCAGACAAGCCGAAGGTATACGCCACCTCCGTGTCAGATGCAGGTGGCAGCTTGACGTGGTATAGCACCGTCATCGAATGGCTAGCGGTGCTGCATCGATAAACTGGCACGCCTTGGAGACAACACCTTCTCCTTGCCGGAGGGGCCACTTCTGCTGAAACCAATGAATCCGATGAACCTAGCTCGCGAAAATGGAAAGGTCTGCAGCACCCCATTGCTGCAAGCATCATGTCGGACAAGATGGCAAGAATAAGACATGCAGGGCAGCAAACTCTACTTGGATGCAGGATTCTGGGCCCTGTACGAGTCCTTTGTTTTCGACCTGGTGACACGGATCTGGCACGAAGGACGCGAATGCTTCCAGAGTCCGCGCAGGCCATACTGAGACTGAGAAGCTCACCATCACGCCTTTGGGCTTCCCAGTGGTGCCGGAGGTGAAGAACGCGTAGACGAGTGAGCTGCCGGAGCCACGGTCTTCCAAGTAACCGCCACTGGCTGCATTCATCGAAATGTCCAGAACATGCGAAACCTCCACCTGCCGCTCCAGATGCGGCTGCTTTACCGTCCAACCAACCCGAGCAATCAGTGACAAAACGATTGCCTCGAGGGCTATTTGCGAAAGCTTCTTGTGGCAATCAGAAGATGCGAGAACCACCTGGCCGACACAAACAATATTCGGCATTGTTCGGTCATGTCGTCAGCCGACTCTGGTCGCCTTCGATCTGCATTGGCGCAATACGTCTTGAAGACGATCGTCCGGCCAGTGCAGATCCAAAGGAACATAGCCTCGCAGCAAAGTTGTGGGCACTCATGAATCTTCATTCCGACTCCGCCTTACAGGGAATTCACACGTACGCGACAACTCACCAATTTCTCGGGGCTGAACCACTTCCAGTCCGAATGATGCCGAGAATTCCCAAGATCATCTCGACACTTCTTGAAGCCATTAAGGGGACCAGACTATCCACGGGAACCTTGGCTAAGGGTCTCAGACGGCTGTCTCCATCTCAAAGGTGGACTGGAGCGGTTCTGTTCTGGGCTCATCATGTGCAGTGGAGACTCCCCAGTGCGTGCAAGGCCATGGGCGATGGAACCTCAGGACGACCACTGCATATGTCTGGTTTCTGACACACGCACAGAGAGAAGAACGCCTATGCAGAGAAGTACTTGTGACATGTGCAATCTCGAGAGAATTAAGCACGATGTAAGACACGCCCGAGCAGCCAGACTAACAGCAACTTCCGTTTCTGAACGAGGCACTGGACATCTTCAAGACTTCCTTGAAAGGAAAAAGGGGCGGCTTGGTCTACCAACTTCACGCATCGACAGGCTGGACTCTTGCCATCGGTGAGTTCTAGTCTTCCAGATTCCCCGAAGTCCTCATAGGTGTAGGTGGCCCCGGTGCCGTCGTCGACCATTGCGAGGGCATCAGGCGACGCTGCTGCAGTAGCCGCAAGCCTCGAGAACACTCTCAATGCTCTAAGATGAGGACCAATCTCAAGCCAAGCAACATGGATGTCATGGAGCGGTCGGCAGAAAAAGGACTCGCAGATTGTGGGCAGTAGCACGAAGAGCCTTAGGTAGCCACGCTTTCTGCACTGCGCAACAGAGTCTGTCTGGTTGCAACATGCCATGAAAAAGCAGCACTGTTCAATGGACATACTGCATCGCTGGACTTGGGATCAGATGACAGGCTGGTAATTGGTGTTGCACAGGATTGCCTAGGAGTCCGACAGTCATGCCCCAAGTACCGAACACAATCGGAACATGCCGGAACAACTCCGACTGTAACTTTTCTGGAAGCAAAGGTCTGCCTTTCCAAGGCTACCCGCAGAGCTTCCAACTGGGTGCATCCCTCTGCCCTGCAGGATTGTCAGGATGGTTTCTGCCAGAGGACATGTGTGCTGCTGTTTGGAGACGGTGCACCTTCCATGACCTAGGGGCCTGCATACATGCTGTTGGGGCGCTACCCTGTACATGCGAAGGGGAAATTAACAGAAATTGCATGCAGCGAAGCAGCTATATGCATCGGCCCAGCTCGACACTTCTGCTTCGTCCGGCGATGTGGGCTCATGCAGTGGCAGCTGGCAAATGGCAATTGTTGGCGACCTGCCGTCGCGCGATGTCACAGTTGCCCACACGGACACAGATGCCTCATGCCATCACACTCTTCGGAGCATCGTCTTGTGGCCTCACCATGGCATCCAGGAGTGCCGTAAGGTGTCGAATCATCCTGACCAGCTGAGACCCAGAGCAATACTGGTACCTACCCATCAAATCGGGAACCATCCTGCTTCGATGTGCATGAACGCATGTGTGTGGTGCATGCGTGCGAGTCCTGCCGACGGTATCCGGAGAGAACAGACCACGTGGGCAACGAAGCTCCTTCGATCAACGTGCCAGCGAAGGGCTGCATACCGCAAGGCCCTACCGACAGCACCGCTCCAGCTTCGAGTTTGAATTCGGAGCCGGTGGCCACCGAGTGCACACCAGCATCAGCGCAGCCTGGCAGAAGCAGCCCTGACAGCCGTCCTGCTGATCACACTCTGGGCCTAGTGAAGTGCTTGGAACGCTTGGTGCCTTTGAACCGGATGTTGCAGGCATCGCTTCTGTGCCGAGGACAACGAAAGCCTTTGAAGCTGCACTCTTTGCTGGATTCATGCCCAAAGCCAAAAGGTTTCGGGAGATCTTCGGTTGTGTTGAATTTCGGGGCCGTGCGACATGCGTTCTCATTCGCCGGCAGTAGTTACGGGTCATCAGGATGGATCACCAGGTCTTGTGCAAGCGCATCCCGGAGTCGCGTGAAGGATCGGTCAAGCTTCTGAGCCTGCCGCATCCATTGACCGGCACAGTCGAAGACTGCCGTTTGGTGCCTACGACAGCTTCCCGAGGCCCGTGACACAAACTGCTTCACACTTCACGCAACCCTCCTCGGAGTTTGTCAGTCTGTCCAGCTTTAGCAGGCCATCCGCTTGCAAGAGCAAGTTGGGATCCTGCATCGAATCCAAGACAACACCATTTCATGCTGGAGCTGCTGGAGCCCTGGAAGATGCCTTGAACAGCGCAGCCTGACACGGCTCTGACACGACAGAGCCAAGACAGATGGTTGCAAAGCGCAGCCTCCGTGCCGATGCGCTCGAAGAGGCAGCGTGCTGAAGCAAAAGAAGATAAAGGCGTAATCACGGAGTTCTCCTTCAGCCGCAAGTCTCGTGATATTTTTGGAACTCGCAAAGTACAGTGGGAGTCCAGCGAGGAAGGGCTGCGTGCAATCATTGACCGAGTTATCAGATTCCTCCTCGGTAACCGGGCCGGCTGGCCACACTGGCGTTGTGTCCTGTGGCTGCCTGACAGTGACTCACAGTCACAGAGCCGCAAAGCACGCACGGATGCTCAAGCAATGGTCCGCCCGGCTAAGGCCGCGCCTCAACAGACTGACTCGCAACGGCTGACAGCCAGTCTCGCCCAGATCGCTGCGCCAAAGGCCGACTACTGTCTCGGAGGCCTGCACTTTCAAAATGTTGTCTGATCGTCGCGACGAAGCATGGCTGGTGCGCACCATGCTGTACCGCCCCAGCAACGCTGCAAGGCCGCCCACAAGGTGCGCCATTGCCTCGCTTAGGACCTGCAATGTCATCGCGTCGGGAGGCCCTGCATGGGGAGCCTGCGTTGATCTGAGCCCCGCACGGGCGAGATCAGACCTGCTCAGGGCAACGGCGGTGAAGACGGATCCCTCACTGCTTCACGGCCTTTTGTGGAAGAGGTGAGCGATACGGTCGTTGCCTGAGCCAACGGACGCTTCGTTCGAGGGATGCCAATCGGATAATTCCAAAGAAAAATGACTGCTCTCCTCGCGGTGTTGCTCAGAAGGTCCAAGTTGATCAGTGGGAAGCTGCTGAAGAATTGGCGTGCAGCCCTGAAGACAATCTCACAGACAATAGCGTTTCCTGCTTATTGCTGGCACAACCATAGAGAGGTGCCTCCAATTTGCCGGCCCAATGTTGGACCACGGCATCCTGGTGCCAAGAATTGATTACGTGGCCTCTGCCACCGCAGTGATTGTGCTTTCGCGACAACCAGCTGGTACAGTACCATAGGGATTGCAGCAGCACCATGGAAGTGTTAAAGGCAGTCGAACGCAACATACTCAGATCTCCAAACGGATTTCAGATATCGGAACCCTCGGAGCCGCAGGCCAAAGGCTGTCAGTTTCCCTGCGGCCGGAACCTTCGTGGGGGAGGCCTCTCCGGGAGCTTCCAAGGTCCTTTCCAGCGTAGCTCGGATCTGAGGGCTCCATAACCGCAGGCAATCGCCCGGTCCGCAGCAGCGGAGCATGTAGTGACATGACGAGGGCGCCTCGGAGCTGAAAGCTGAGTGGGAGGGAACTCTTCGCGGGCGGGCAGCACGAGGCGGCCTCGTCACCAGACGTGGAAAAGTGCGCACCCGGCAAGAGCCAGCTGGAACAGGAGACAGCGGCGAGCTGCACTGCGAGTCCGGCGGAAATGGCGTTAGGAAATGACAAAAGACAGGCTGGGGCGGCTAGGGACTCGGATGCGGCTCTTCTGTTCTGCCGTCTGACCGACAGAGGGGCGACGCGACGTCGCTTGCGAGCTGCTATGCACAAGAGTGTGCCAGCTGGTTGACCCAGCAGACATCAGGACTAAGAGTCTCTCAGCGCTGTGCTTCTCAATACGGTCAATCGACCCAAACGCATGGCTTCTTCACAC
>CAJNDV010000037.1:11405-42689 GCA_905221635.1 Symbiodinium sp. CCMP2456
AGCAGCCTTACTATCAACAGGTCGAGGCCAACTAGCACTCTATGGGATCATCGGCGTCACCTCAGACGACGCTTTGCACTCCAAGTAGTCGCAGCCTTCTCCGAAGTTCCAACGAAACCCGGACTTGGCCACTGACTCCGCGAATCCAGGCAAGTGAAAATCTCCATCAAAGAACGATGGTCTCGTGCCTGTGGGGTTGTTCAGTCCCCTCGGAGAACTGGAAGACAGGAAGAAATGCAAGGCTTACATGGGCACGGCATGAACACAGCTTGCAGCCAATGTGTGAAACATCCTGCCTTGAGTAAACGTCCGTCGGGTAAAAGCAGGGCGAGCTGAGGCCTCAGCAGACTGCTGTTGCACATCATCTCTGGCGGCTCTTCTCTTCAGCTCCGGACTTGGGAAGGCCCAGCCTGCCGCACAAAAAAAAGGCATCTCCAGCGCGTTTTCTGAAAACGACACCTCGCTCATGCCCCGCCTCGCAGCGAGCTCCTCACAGGGCCAATCTACAGCAGATGCACATATGACACATGTGCACTACCCGTGATCGAAGAGGCATCTCAAAGTCAGATATGTTTGCAGTGAGGAACCATTTGTCCGAACGACAAAAACTTAGTTGGCTCATCTCAAGTTCAAAGTGAGCTCTAGCTCCCAGTCTTGGTGGCAACACAGGCGCCTCTCGTAGCTCGCGCAGGCCCTTGGAAGCATCAAGCGCCAGCTCTGTGAGGACCGTGCCGGCCTGCAGAGATCAAAGTCTGCAAGATGTCCGCAGTTACATGCAAAATATGTGTTCTTCGACTAAGCTTCACTTCAGATTGAGGAGCTGGCCATGCTAGTGCAGGAAATATGCAGCGTCTGCAGCGCGCTTGCCAGTGCGTCTAGGGATTTATCATCTGTCCTGCCCGACTGTCAAACTCATGTGAGAGCTTCCCTGCTGAAGACGGCTGTCCTTTCTGGCAGCTGGTCGCCGCCAACCTATCCACGGCCGAAAGAGGGAAGGAGCCGAGCCAAGCTAAGTCCCAAGGCTGCCTGAAACTCTGACTCTGAGCTTCGTGGGCTCTGGAGCTGTGCACGCAAAGTGACAACCTTCCCAGGCCGAGACGGTCGAGAGAGAGTCGTGAGACGTCGTGGGATGTCTCAAGCCTTGCCTTCCTGGGTGCCCGATTTCGTTGGAGCAGCGCCTTTCGCCACGTGACAGCTTGAAAGCCGCTGAAAACCAGAAGGCGGCTCAGCAACTCGTTGCCAACTTTTTCAAACTCGCAGAGCTGGTAGCCCTAGACTAAAGCGCGAAGTCTCTGATGACTTCCTATTTGAGACGAAATCCCTGTACAAAACTTGGACTCAGGGCGTGACTCTAGTTCCAGGCTGAACCCCATGCCTCATCGTTCTGTAAATCCTGCGCATCCTGACCATTTTGTCCAGCCGCTTCTTGCTGTTCATGCTGAGCGGCCTCTTCAGGATTCTGAGTAACCTCATCGGGAGGCTGCGGCTGCTCCCAACTGTCCTTCCAAGTGTCTTCTTGGTTTTGGGCCCACTCTCCCTCTGCAGTAGGTGTCCACCTGACGCAGGCGGTGGATTTTTTCGAAACTACCATGAGCGCTCTGTCCGCTCGCATGGCAAATCAAGCAACTGAGGCTCCGGCCCGGACCAGGATTCTCGAGCGTCCTTCGTATCGTCCGCTTTGCTACCCCATGATCCTGCTGTTAGGGTTTTGCACTTCTCAAGAAGCCAGTCCGGCACCGTCGTGTTCGGCGCCCGCTCCATGAACGTGGGCAACTCCCGGAGCATCTCTTCAGTATCCAGCCACCAGCCATCTTCCGTGGTGACGAAACTCAGAGCCGTGCCACGATGGCCAATGCGGCCCGTACGTCCAATTCGGTGAACGTAGACAGCCGGCTCCTTCGGCAAGTCGTAGTTCACCACATGGGAGACCTTGCTAATGTCGAGTCCTCTGGCTGCCACATCTGTTGCTAGCATCACATCAATCTTGCCCTCGCGGAACAAGGCGAGGTTTGACTCTCGCTTCGGCTGGTCCAAGTCGCCATGAAGGGCACCCGTCTTGGCAACCTCCTTGTCCCAGAGGAACTCGTCCAAGGCCTTGGTCTGGTTCTTACTGTTCGTGAAAACGAGCATTCGTTCTTCACCAGTAGTCCGAGAGTGTTGCATCCATTGGTCAATCAAGGCTACCAGCTTGTCGAGCTTCTCGTTTTTCTCCACTTGCATTACCACCTGGGTGACTGTTGCAGCAGGCGTGCCAATCTTTCCCACCCGCACAAACAAGTGCCGGTGCAAGTAGTTGTTGGCAATCTTCTGAATCTCATCTGGAAAGGTGGCCGAGAACATCATGGTTTGGCGCTCGTTGGTTCCAGGCATGCCTCGCTTTTCCACGAGCTCTCGGATGGTTTCTTCGAAGCCGAGCTCTAGCATTCGGTCAGCCTCATCAAGCACCAGGCAGTAAGTCTCCTTCACACTGATGATCTCGGCCTCCACATAATCTGCAAAGCGACCGGGCGTCGCCACGCAAATGTCGGCCCCCTTGGAGAAGTCACGGATTTGATTTCCTCGTGCCTCCTGTCCATAAACACGGACGACGCGATAGTCTGTACCATAGCAGAAGCGGAGGGCATCGTCGTAAATTTGAAGTGCCAGCTCCCGAGTAGGAGCTAAGATCAGAGTGTCTGGCTTACAAGGACCCTCGAAGGGCTCTTTCAGCCCACCAGTTGCTCTGTGGTTCTTCATCATGCTTGCTAGCATGGGGATCAAATATGCTGCTGTCTTCCCGCTGCCCGTCTGAGCGCAGCACATGACATCCCGTCCAGCTAGTCCTGCGATGACGGCATATTTCTGCACAGGTGTAGGGTACTGAAACTTGAGTAGCTTCAGGTTCTCCTCCAGCTGCTTCGGGACTGTGTCAAAGCGGGAAAACAAATCCTCAAAAGTGTCTAGATGTTTCGGAAGGGACTCCGACCCGTCACCGCTGACTTGAACTTCCACTGAGTTGTACAGCTCGAAGTCGACTCCTCTGTCGCCTGATTCGTCTAAGAATTTGCACGAACTGTTGTGGGTGTCGGGCAGGATTCCGGAATCCTTGTACCACTTTTGGCAATCATAGTACTCTTTCCGATAGGTCTCGTGCCGCCTCTTGTTTGCATCCTCGGCAGTCTCGGCAGGTTGCTGGTTTGTTTGCCAAGCGTTGGTCGATCCTCCAGTCCACGAAGACCATGCGTCCGCTGGCTCCTGTTGCTGCTTGCCCCAACTGCCCCACGACGTCCCATCATTGCCTTCGGCCTGTGGCGCTTGCTGGGCATTGTCATACCCCCAGCCGCTACTTTCATCCTGTGTCTTCTGGGCCGTGTAGGTATCCGAAGTGCCCCAGGTCTGGCCCGACTGGGACTGGTACCCATTACTTCCGTCGGCATCGGCATTCCACGCAGTGTCCTGCAACGCTTGCTGCTGCTTCTGCTGCCAAGGGTCTGCGCCGTGCTCCCAAGGATCTTCTTGCTCCCATGCCATGATCAAGCCGACAATTCGTCTGCGATGCTTATTTTGACAGGCTGGATCCAGTGCTAGTGCAAAGCCGAGTCCTGCTGTTCTTGCCCACTAACCTAGATCAGTCTCTTTAACACGCATGCTGCTGCCGGCTCGCTCACCAGATGCTATCGACATCGCGAAAAGTGATCAGTTTGAGCCACTAGGGATAGAAGATCTGCGTGTCTCGAATGATGCTTCAGCAGCTTTAGAAGCTCTAGCAGAAAAGAACACGGCATCTTTTTTCGTGGCAGCCGCTCGTTACTGTCGGGGCATGACTCCTTTGAAGGTTGCAGCATCACCCCCAAGAAGGGCGACGGTCAGTCCACGCCAAAACTCTACCACCTGGCACGTAGAGGCAGACGGCTGTGACTTGCTTCAAGGCATCCATCGCCTGATATGCTTCTTGACGGTACCAGTGCCGTGTCGCCCGCGAGAGGTCCATCAACGCCTTGCGGCGCAGATTTGATCCTTCTGCTGTGGATGAAGCGATTCACGTGTTCTCCTCCAGCGGCAAGTGCCGAAGCAGTGCGATCAGATGCGCCGCCGAATCCTAAGAGCTTGCGGAGCTTGAGCGTGTTGCTGGGTCCGACAATCTCGACAAGGACAAAGAGGCAGGACTGATGTTGTCCAGCAAGGTGTACAGGGTAACACGACTGGCACTACTTCGCTGAGGCTCAAAGTAGATAGTGTAGGGCAGCAGGGACATCTCGCTCCATTGGGACCAGAAGAGCGTGCCGTCTAAAGGTTGCAAATCCCTGCGGTCTATGGTGAACAGCTGGAACGGCGAGCGTCCGAAGGGTCCTGCCGGGGATTCGCACCTACTGCCCCCAACAAGTGTAGACACAAACCGAGTGCTGCGAACCTGCGTGATCATCCCACTGCGACAAAGCCTTGGCACCTGCAGCTCTATTGGAAACACGGAGTCACAGGATGTGCGCTGCAAGTCTAGGGCCATGGCATGGGCGCTCGTCGGGGAGGAAACCCCAAGGGTCCGTGTAGAACGACTCCGGCAAAGTTGGCATTTGCAGCTCCTCCAGTTGGGGGAAAGGGAAAACTTCTTAACTCATCTAGAGGCTTGCTCCTACTTCCCTTCGTCGAAGATCCGTTTGTGTTCACTCTGGCTACGTTCCAGAACCAGTGTAAGCAGACAAAACCACGCTAAAATGCCCGAATTCGGGCAAGTAGCACTTGCCTGTTGCCCCCTATTTTGGACAGGAGGCTGAATGCAAATGCACATGACACAGTGTATGAGGAACAGGGTGTCACGCATGTTTTGATTTTGTCACCGGCTCTCTTGACCTGCACCTGCATCGCAAGTTTTATAGCAGTTCCAACGACATCTGTGGGGTCGGCAGACCCTTTTTAGATTCTAGAAAGGGTCTGTGCCAGGGTTGCTTTAAAATGAAAAAGGTTGACCCGACCCCTTCGGCACTGCAGCGACAAGGCTTAGGAGGCACATATTGAAAAGGGCCTGTGGCAACCATTTGCGTCCAACAGCTTGAGCCACCCGCTTTAGCGAAGCTGTTCATGCTAGAATGGGTGCGTGCTAGCCTCAAAGCCCGAACAGGCAGATTCGTTTGCTTTGCGGCTAGGACCTGTGATGTTGTGATCGACCCCGTTCTTGCTGCATTGCGCATCAGCACGTTCGTGACAGGCGTCGTTTTTGAATTGAGCCAACACGGTTGCCATATCTATCTTGCTTGCTGGCTTGCTTGCCTGCTTGCTGGGGGTATGGGGAGTGATCTCACGGCCCCGTGGAGCACGTGGAGCGAGCCCTCTAGGTTTTGCTTTCTTTTTTTTTCTCTCTCTCTCTCTCTCTCTCTTTCTCTCTCGCTCCCCCCCGAAGGTTGAAGGTTGTAGGATGTTATAGGCGTCATGGTTTGTCCTTTATTGGTGTACTGCATACAACGGTTCTGAAGGAGGCCTGGAACAGCAGGGGAGAGTTACTCCCAGTCTTTTCAATACAGTCTCAGGCTAAATGAAGACCAAGAGGGGGCGTGCCAAGGTATCCGAGATGGGAGGGCCGGACCGTAAACAAATCTTCAGCCGACTGCTGCTGAAATGGGGTTGTGTCAGGCGGCACTCTATAATCTAGCTGTATCTGTTCCAAATGGCCTACCCCACGCTACAATTGCCGAACACTCAGCTTTACCTGTAGTGCACCTGATGTCAGGCATGGGCGGACCATTTTGGCTGCACATTCATCACTGTTGTGGAAGGGGGGCACATGCCCCCCCCCTCCGTCCCTGTTTAGGAAATCCCGGCCGTAACCAATTCAAGAGAAAGGCTGACATCCCCCAGACATCCATGCACCGTCACCTACTCCATCTGGGGAGGGCGGGCGGGGTGAAGCTGTGAAGATCTGCAATACCTGAACAGACGAACTGCTGGCACCTGTCACAAGCACAAATGCAGACAGGTTGGGTGAGGGTTTCGTGTATGCAGCGGCCATATCCCATCCTACCCCGCCGCAGACTACCCCCGCGGAAAAGGTCAGACCGGTACAGTGTCTTCAAGGGCATGAGAAACATTGGGAAATTCGGGAGCAAAGGTGCTGCCGCCACAGCCCCTGCGCGCTGTCACAGTCCCGTGCGGCAGGGAAAGCTGCCACAGTCCCGTGATGTCCCGTGCGGGGGAAAAAGCTGCTTCCACAGTGCCGTGCGGGGAAGCTGATGCCAAGTCCCTGCAGGGGAAAGCTGCTTCCACAGTCCGCCGCACACGCAACGTCTACCTACGTTTTTGTAGTTCGATCCTCATGAGGGTAGCGGAGGCACAGTCATGCGTTCTTCTTCTGCTAAAAAAGGGGTCGGCACCTACTGCGGAAGCCAGCGCACTGCTATAATGGGTGTGCCAACCCTTAGCAAACCTGTAGACGATTGGAAAGGGCCAGAGCTGACCTCTGTATCGTGCCAGCCTGAGCGAGGCCCCAGAAGGCATGTGACGCCTGGAAGGGGCCTGCTCCGACCCTCGCTTTGGGAACTCCAGACTAGACAGACCTTTTTTATTCTGTGGTTGACCCCTCCCCTTTTTATATAGACCTCCAGGAAACTGCTATAAGTTTTCAAGGCCGAAAGACTGAGGTACCTGGAACTTGCAAATCTCTTGTCCTGTGTCTGCAGATCGGTGTAGCATTCATGTGGAGGGTGCCAGCGACTGTCTGCAAATTGGGAGGCATTGCGGCCGGCGGGGCGAGAAATCATCTGCGACCAGCGGGTGGTCCATTTCCAGAGTTGCGAATGCATGAACATCGGCCTCGAACGAGCAGAGTTCGGCAAGTGCACAGCAAGGCTCAAAAAGGGCAGAGCAGTGCAGAGCAGTGCAGAGCAGAGTACTTGAATTTCTGCGCGTCGAGGCCGCGGCATCCCCATGGCCTTGAACTCCGGCAGCTTGAAGTGGGCGAAGTCATACGGCGTAACAACGACACCTAGGCTTCAAAGGTCCAACTAACGTGCTGCGAATTAACTGCAAGCGGTTTTTGGCCAAGTCGCAACGAAGTTGTGCAAGCTCCGATTTTGGAGTCTCGTAGCTCAGACCAGTGCGCCCCGCATTCTTGGCAGCGGCCTGGCACAGGCTTCAATAACACGCTTTCACTGGAAGGCATTGGCTGTTGACCCTTGCTCGGCTGCTCCAGGATACACATGCCAAAGAAATCAATGTCTGGGCAGGGCCACATCCAAGCCCCACTCCAGGAATCTCAGCTGCAAGCCACTTGGATCCTCGTTTGTCGTCTTCGAAACTTCGAGATGCATTCAGCACACTTGAGCGTAATTTGGGACCCAGTCCACGATGACATTCTCCTCCGCGTAGCGAAAGAAAATCCCTGCAAACCCAATCAGCAGGTCTACAAAACCACGCTACGAAGGCACTCGCGCCGCTGAATAAGAGAACGGAGTCCACATCATTGCAAGCACTGAATGCCTATCGCTTCTGCATCAATAGAAGTGGAGAAGAGCACGGAATCTGGTTGAAGTGGCTGCCAAACATCTTTGACGACCAAAGCTATTGGGCGACTGTGCGGGATCTTGCCTTAGCTTCTGCACCCGGTGAGACCAGCCGAGCTGGATTGCGCAAGCATCGCAGAATGCTTAAGCTTGTCGCAACAGACGTATCACAACAGACCATGCCTGCCATCATGCATGTAGCTTCTCTTCGGACAAGACACGACCAAATAACCATTCAAACTGGCGAGTGAAGAAAGGCGCAAAGCCTCTCAGAAGAGCACGAATGTCTATCGTCAAACCCACACATGGCTGTTATAAGTTATATGCTGCTAGATCGATCTGAAACAGCTTGTGTGTTGCAACTTTTCACTTCGGGCCAAGGGCGACTAGACACAGGCCATGGCCTGCGGGCGAGATCCCACCAAATGCCATTACAGCTCGCTCTGTGCTTTAGGACGACATCATGCCCGCAATCACTTCACTTTCAGCCATAACTGGCCTACCACCACGGCATTTTGGAATTCCGGGTCCGCGAGAGCTTGCAAGCGCTCCGCAAAATCATCCTCGCCATCTTCGGGCACCAAGAAGAAAGGCGGTTGGTCGTAGACCTGATTGGCTGGCAAAGAGTCAAAAGCAAGAAGTTGTACACTGTGCACTGTTCGCAGCTGAAGAGGTTCCCGTTGATGGCTTTTCGAATAGACTCTCGGCGCTGGAAAGCAAGAGACACACCAGGTTAACGATGTGCAACGGCAACCATCGCCAGCTTTTGCTACCAAAGGCACAGCGATCATTGACTTCTTGTGGTTAGCGCGCAGCAAGTCCTCTGACTTACTCGGCTGAACACATGGTATCACAGCCGTTTGGAGAATACCACTCCTTTGGCATACTGTCGTTTGGTACGAGTACAGGCTAGCGGAAAAGCTGGCTTTCCCCTGTCCAGATGCAAAGCGGCCAGACACCACGCTGAATCTACTACTACAACGCCAGGATCCTCGAAAAGCGTGCACCAGAAGATCGGATGCCCACAAAGAACGAGATCCACATGGGAGTTCATCCAGTCGTAATACTTGGCAGCAAATTCCTGCTTAACATCCGACCTTACCCAGCAAGAAAACACAGGTCAAGTCAGCACATCGACTAACAGGCAAAATATGGTCCGGCAGTGTTTCATGCAATCGGGCTGCCAGTGGTCATTGCGGTGGTTGCGGTATGCACCTTCCCATTGCCCCTGGCTGTGATCATGGAGTCGTGGAACGCCTGCTGGACACACGGCTCAGTTTGCGTGCAGTCTCATTCGGAAACAGGTAACGGTACACCGGCAAGAGTGCAAAGAGATCCTTGCCTATCAAGCTGTAGAGGTGCTCGTCTTGACAGCAGTAAGGTATCCTCCAGTCTTTCTGCATCGGCACCGCTGCTTCCAAGTCCTGTGGCAAGCACCCAAAAACTTCCCAAGCGGCAAAAACTTCCTGTACGGTGCGAGGTCCGGTGCGCCTTCTGGGAGCATGCCTGACCAACACCAGGACAGCATCGAGGGAAGCCCATGTAGTTCCTTACTGTCCATGACTGCGAGACACAGGGGCCCGGCATCACAATCACGACAATGTCGAGTTCGTTGCAAACACGACAAACACTCTTGTACCAGCGCAACAGGGTGCGCATAGATCTTGACTGACGATGCGTCTGCTCCACCAGCCGTCTGCCACCATTCATCTAGAAATGTCAAGAAGTCATTGAAAGGGACGACCTTGCGAGCACCGGCGATTCTGTTGCCATGCGAACATCACGACAAATGATCCCTGACTTCGTTTGCCTGTGCTTGGACACTGCCAGCAAGCGACATGCATTGCAATGTAAAATACGCTGATACCTCGCAAGAGTCTAGCACGATCTACCAGCACGGCAACAGCTCGTCGAATCAGCAATGCAACTGTCAGCCAGAGGTTGATTGGAGCAAAGACGCTTTGCGGTTGGAGTGGTTGCTTGGATATGTAATGTCGGGATCCCGGCAGCGGCCAAACTGCCGGTACCAAGTGTGAAAGTGGATGAACAGGAGTCCTCACATGAAATCGCGATGGAGGCAGTTACGCTTGATAGACTTGCTCTATAAATGTCACAAGATCTGCTAAGCACCGCTCGGGTCTGCGGGAAGAGGCGAGAAAGGCATGCCCGTGTGCATGCGTTGAATGTTCCTTGCAGCTGTCGCTCACGGGCAAAGCAAGCACAAAGCAGGTCTAGTCGCAGCAAAGAATCAGGTAGACACTCCATGAGGTGATGGGCCAGCCAGAATGCTCAGTCCAATCCAGCTGCCCCTTCTTGAGGAGTTGTGAGATCAGTTGCAGGTACAAGGTCGCCTCGGTGCGTGGCGCGTTCTCATAGCCTTAGAGTCATGGAGCCTCGCAAGTTGGTAGTTCGGCCTCGTTAAAATCCATGCTCAGGGCGTACCACCACGCGACGATGTAGAACATGTTGATGTAGCCAAAGAAGCACGACTTCGTCTCAGGCCTGCAGCTGCAGCACATCTCACAAAGCTTGCACAGCACCTGACAGGTCACATTGGGTGGCAGAAGATTGCCCCTGCAAAAGATGCCGAAAGCCGTTGCAGCTGAGTCTCTGCAGATGCTTTGGTTGCAGAGCTAGCGCTTTCATTCCATGAAAGTCCCCGGCAAGATGCCACTGACCCTGGCGCGTTCGGATAGCCAAGCTTTGAGTTTCTGCGAGTCGCAACTCAAATCCATCCAAGGTCTGTCCTCATGCCTGTGTACCACAGTCTCCTGGCAGGAGCAAATGCAATTTTAGATTCCTCTTTCCGACAGCCAGGAATCTGCAACATATGTTGAAACTGCTAGAGCGAAAAACAACGATCCTCCTGGATGGTCTTTGCCAAAGAGAAAAGTTTCTCCAGCCACGGATACTTCGGAAGTTCAGCAAGTGCTTCAGGAAATCTCGGAAGACCCTGCGGCCTGCACAGGAGATGCGGAACGGACAAAACAACCTGTGCGGCTGCCACGGACTGTGGCATGCATTTTCGCGCGGCGTCCTACACTCCTTTGGCAGAACTTTGAAGTTGTTCGTGCTTGCACATTCTAACTCGTGAGCTCTGGATTGCCATGGTGTTCGCAGGCGACGAGGGCCTTTTGTACCGTTTGCCACCCAGGGTTGCGGCCAACGCAGGTTCCAGCATAAGCCCCACATCCTAAACTCACTTGCCGGACCATGCGAGCACCTGATGTCTGATTCGCAACAAGACATCATCACCATCAGCATCATCAGCATCATCATCAGCAGCACCATCAGCATCATCATCATCATCACCATCATCAGCATCAGCATCATCATCAGCATCATCATCAGCATCAGCATCAGCATCAGCATCAGCATCAGCATCAGCATCAGCATCAGCATCAGCATCAGCATCAGCATCAGCGTCATCATCAGTTCAACATTGTGCCACTGATGTGCATGAGCATTTGTGTTGTATGTTCTCCTCCCGCCGCCCTCGAAGCTTGTACGGTGTGATCCAGCCTGGACTCAAGCCTTATTGGTAAGTCAAGCAAAGATAAACAAATCAGATAAAGTATGTTGGTGCGGAGTTGGTGAGTGCAACAGTGCCAGCATGTCAACTGCTTGCCATGCTGAGTATGGGGCACATGGTGAAGAGCTGTGACCATCTCAAGACGAACCGCCTCGCGAATTCAACATGTCACATCAGCGGGCGATTTGCTCGAACGACTGCTTCTTCCCAAGAACTACCAGCAGCAGCAGAGTCGTGTGCCTCCCACCCCTTGTCGAAGCTGCAACTCAGAAAGTCGGGCACGACAATTTCATCGACCAGCGCCCGCGTCTCCTCCAGCTACAAGCTGGAAGTCAATTATCGGAGACTTCACGCCCAGTACAATGACAAAACGCAAGCGCACCGGCCGAACGGCAGCCTCTACAGCAATTCGGACGAGCTTACTTATTGGGGGGCGTGGCCATGGGCCCGACGGCAACCTCTCAAGAGCTTCCGCATGCCTCGCCGGAACCGTCTTGGGACTCCTCGGCCCTGCCTTGCTTTCTCAAGCCGATACACTTTAATTGTGTGGCCTTTGGCTTTCAGTTTCTTCCGTCAGGCTCTGCCGCATCTCTGTGCTGCATTTTGCCGGCTCACGTGCAGGACGACATGCGCTCCACAGTCAATGGCTGGCACGTTCCCTCTCCTCTGGGAGTCAAGTTCCCCTGCGCTTCGCTTCGAAGCCTGCATCAAGATGGGTGGCCTCTAATGGCTGTCGTGAACTTGCTGTGCTCAACACCCTGGCCGCTTCGTTTTTCCGATTGCTCATCGTTGTGGGCATTCATGTGCAAGGCGGCAACACAGAGCCGCACCTGTTCGCGTGTGCTAGGCTAAGGTTCGCAATTCTACCCACTAGAAGATGTGTCCCCTCCCGCTTCTTTTAGAAGGAACCCCTGGTCCGGCGGAGGCCGGCTCATGCTGTATGCGAGCGCGCAGCGCTTCTTCTGGAAGAAACGAAAAGCGCTTCGCAATGTCGCAATGTACCAGCCACGCCGTACACGATACATTGCCGTTCCCAAGCTATTCTTGTGCAATGCAAGGGCCTTCTCCCAAAGCTGCAAAATGTCTCGCATCCTGGTAGAATCCTGCCACGGCTCGCGTGCCACTGATCTTCAAACGTTTTCCTGCACCACACAGCTGACACAGCTTGTGCAGAGAGCCTTGGGTTCTCCAAATCCATCTGCTCCTGCAGCGAGAGCCTGGGCTCAAGCACAACGAATCGCTCGCAACTTCGTCTGAGAACAGGAGCTAAGCTTCGGGCGAGGAAAATGAAGCAAAAGATTGGACCTCCTCCTGTCAGGACAGACCGCTTATCGCTCAAATGGCAGCAATGCTGGGATCGTCGTGATAGCCCCGGGCACTCCGCGGAACATTACACGGGATTTACTCAGGTCTTAGTGAAGAATGGTGAAGCACTGACAAAGCCTCTGCAGCCCGTCTGAGGAACGGTCTATGAGTGAACAGTGAGATCACTTAAGGATGGAGTTGGAAGACTAGACTGATGCAGTACAGCCTAGGACAGCGTAATGTAGTCCAATTCATTTGCAACTCGAAGTTTAGATGGTTCCGGGGATGATTTAAGAACACAGGTCCAGGTACGAACTGCAAATCTAGTGAAGACAGAGGCTTGCCTCACCAAAGCTCTGCTCAAGCTTCGTGGTTACGAGCGAACTTTCCAAACTGGGATGCTGAACTTGGATTGCATCGAGGTTTGGACAAACCTATGACTAAAACACGAACCTATGACTAAAACACGATTTTCAAGTCTGTTACAATTCACACGAAAACCTGTTTCGTCGTGCTTTTATGAAATTGGGAAAGCTACGTTAATTTTGGCACGTCGGTCATCCAGCAACACAGGGTCACGTACAATCTCCCGTAATCTTCCCCTCTGTGTGAGGTTCAATTATGCATTCGAATGGAAACAAGCCTTGTTGCAGGAAGCTCAAATTCATTGTGTTGCGGTTTTGATGGTATCACATAATGCACACTGGGCGAAGGCTGACCAATCTTAGATGGCAGAGCGCAACGTGCAAATCCTTTGAAAACCTGGGCCGAGAGGCCCAGATAGCCCTGCAGGTTTTGCCTTTCTTAGGTGCGGCTTGGCCTCGGTGCGGATTGTCTTGGCCTGGCCTGACTTAGCTGCCTGCTCTTGTATTCGAGGTGTAGCTTGGCTTGGCTTGGTCCTTTCTGCTCTGGTGGCTGCAGGTCTACCCGTGCGCGTGCGGTCTATTTGCGCGCATGCTCCCGCCACAGTGCCGCGCGATTTGTTGAATGCATCTCGTCTTCCCGCTACTGTCAAATCTGTTTTGGGCACCACTGGGGCAACTTGTTTGCTGCAGTTTGGATTGCAATTGCCGTCTTTCCGCAGTCAAGCACAAGGTGGGTACCGCTGATGGTTGTAAAATCTTGCTCTTTCCGTGGCTCCACAATCTCTGATCACGTTTCCGCTCGGTTTCGTGAGGTAGAAGTTCTATGGATTTTGAACGCCGCTCCCTTGACGACATCAGCACCTTGACTTCAGTGTTACGGGTTTGGCATGCAAGGTGTACGGAGGCATGCCTTTTGCGGTTTGCCGGTCTAAAAGGTTGCTGCCAAGCCTCATCCCGAGCCAAGCACAAGCTGATGAGACACAGGACCCTAGCCAAGCCACACATGGTGCGGAAAAAGCACCGAGACAGGCTGCAGGCCGCGCCAAGCCAAGCCGCACACTCATCCCGGCCCCCCAACCCATAGCTCGCAGACCACGGAATGCATTTACCAACCCATGCCGCTCAAAGGCTCGACCAATAATCCTGAAAACATGCATATCAGTCCAAGGCAGCAGACTAGCCTCTGCAAGATAACCCTCAAAACATGCGCTTACATACTAATCTCCCTCGGAGCCGTACACTCACCAAAGCCCTGATGAAGGAAAACGACGTCTTACGAGTTGTCGCCTTTTTCATCGGAATTTCACCACTCGAGGCGCGTATGGCCACACAAAACAAAAGGCAAATATCTGAGGTGCTGCATCCGACACGCCGGGGCCCCGCCATGCCCCGCCCATGGGATCACTCCAGGGATGCTCTGGGATGTTCTAGTTTTCAAGACATGCAACGGGCCCAAGCGAAGTCTCGAGCCGTGGTCCTGCTTTGGCGACTCCCAGCGCGGCGTCCGTGGCCGTAGCTTTGGCGGCTGCCCGCTGTGCAGAGAGCGTTCGCATGGCTCCATGGCCACGGCGTGGTCGCCACCAGAGCTCACTCTGAAGGCAACGGGCAACGGCTACTTTAAGGCCCACTTTCTAAATCGACTGCGTAGCAAACTGCAGTGACGAGGTAGACTTACAAATGAAGCTCATTCTCACGCAAGCGTGAAGTTCTTGTACCGGCACGTGCTGGCATCGTGCCTTTGCCGGTGAGCCACGATGCACGACGTTGTAAACATCTGCAACCCAAACAGCTCACCAGGCGACGCGTGGTGGCAAGGCCTGCAGGCGCTTCTGGTTAGCCGTTCGCCCGTCACCTGCCAGGCGAGATCAAGAAGAGCAAGACCGATCCTGTATCCCGTGCCTGCAATGGACCAGCCAGGCCGTGAGACACTGTTGCTGGTCAGGTCCTTGAAGCTCCAAGCAGAACAGCTCTGGTCGTTCAACGACAGCAAAGTGCAAGGGTCCAGAATTCGCAGCGTGTAGTTGTTCTCCAAGGCGTCCAGCAATTGCTTGACACCCTGGTTTCCCACGCAGTTCCTGCAATTGGCGCAGGTAAATGAAGAATAACATCTGCCCCAAGACCTGATCGAGCTGACCACCGGGTGTATGTCTTCCTATGCCAAGATTCAGATACAACCTCGACTTGTGAGGGTAGCTACGAACCTCAAGTTGAACTACGATGACTCAACAGCAACCTGTGCCGTGCTGAAGCGCTGTTGATCAAGACTTGGCGATGGGAGGACAATCGACGCTGACATACTCGGCAGGCAGCACACTCGAACTCTGGGCCTGCCCAAGCTCAGAGAGGTCAAAGCCTGCAACAAGGCCCCCGGGAGCACGACCCGGCTGCACCTATGTGCGATAAAGAGCATGCTCCAAGCAAGAGCCTGCATTGACCCTCCTACTGTGCAGACATCAGAGACCACCTCGTTCCTTTGCAGAGCATTCGCCAGCCGACCGGCGCCCCGATCGCCCACCTTGTGCAGCGACATTCTTCGACAAGGAAGGTTCATGCGGACCCTGCTGCTTTTCATCTGTATGGCACTGTAGGGGCAAGTAAGCTCCACATGTTGGAATGATAAATAACAAGTGCACGCATCGATGAGTGATGCAAACAACTTGCTTGCGGAGAAGCGCATGCCAGAAGATGGTCGAAACAGAAAATGTCTGCTGGCACTCGCATTACTATCGGGAGCGCCGCAAGCCGGACTGCTTGATTCCATCACGGCTACGTACCTGAAACTGCTCTAGGTCCCTCGTAGCAAGAGGTCTCAGCGCTGTCCATTCTTTGCGGGTTCTGTGTTGTCGGCAACCGCATGGCGACACTTTCCTGAAGCTTCTTGGGCAGTGGCCCGGTTGCCCTCCAAGGAGAGAGATGTCAAAACGTCGTTGGCGGCTAAGGCCTTCCGGTTTCCAAATTCAAACATTCAGAAGTAGACGGACGACTTGCGGAGCCTCGGCTAAGTGCTCGGCGGCCTGGTCGCCGAGGTTGCCTTCTCGTGAATTTACAAGCCAGGCAGCAACCATCGGAGCTGTTGCAAACATAAAACAGCTTGGCCGAGGCAATCAGCACAGGGCTAAGACGGCTGGGAGCTGTGCATTCCACCAGGGCGAGGCGCAACACCTCACCAGAGATTGAACTCTGACTGTCATGTAACTGAGAAATGCAGAGTTGGCGCTGCACTATGCAGATGCAAACATGCGTAGCCTAGGGATCACGATCCGAAACAGGCAACTAAGGCATGATTGCAGCAACTCTTCGGGCATGACAATGAGACCGTGACATTGGGATTGCTGTGAAGATGATCAGCAAGTCTGGAAGCTTCCTCCCCGCACGTCAAGCAGAATTGCATCACCAAAGGTTCGCGGTTAAGCTCTTTCGGCGATCGTGTTCACTCTAGCAGACTTAGCTTGCGGCGATAACCCACATGTTCAGGGCACTCCAAGCAGGGAATACCATTCGTGTGAGCAGAGTTGCAGAAGGTCACGTATTGCGATGTTTGCCATGACAGACCGCCGACTCCGAAATCTGTGTTCATTGGCAGAAGGATCGAGAATGCAGCCGGTTCATCAGGCCGGAATAACATGGAAAGGCCATCGGTGGGGAATGTGGCAGACAGTTTCGCTCCCGAGTGTCTGCATATGAACCGCACGCCACGGATTTGGAGCCATGTCTACAAGTTCAACAAGCACCAAGTACACAAGTATAGCAGCATGCCGCGTCTAAGAATGTGTCCAGTAAAGCTTCTGTCCGCCTTAGCGTCACCCTGCTCAGTTGCAAGGCAGCTTCCAAACAGCATAGCTAGGCCAGAGAACATGCGGAGGTACTGCCAGATGATGACTTCACAGTTGGGAAGGATGGCCCAAGTAGGTCCCCGACTGTGTTGTCGAACAGTGGGTCTAGCATACGCGCTTGCGGCGGTGTGCCGCCGAAACTCCCGAAGAGCGACTCTTTAGAAAACACTGACGAACTGGTGTTCGGGCGAGACTTGCCGTCCGTCGACGAGGTCGACAGTTATCATGTTGAAGCTGTACCCTAGCAAGCTGGTCAAAGTGCCCGTCGATGCTCGTCCAGTTGGAGTTGAAGCCAGCAACGGCTGATCGAAGGATTTCGGGGAGGCCTAGCTGCTGGAGGTGCGCTTGCTTTGGCAAATAAGCTGGTTGGCGATGCTCATGGCAGGATGTCTCCGGGGGTTGTCTTGCAAAAGAGCGACCCTTCGAAGGCAAAGGTAGAAGGCTTAGTTGTGGGTAGAGTCGCCGCGTGGACGGGGGCAAGTCTCTTCAGCTTCGCCATCAATCAAATCATGCAAGGGAATAAAGCATTCTCTGTTTGACGACTAAACCAGTATATTCGAGGGACAGCATCAGAATGCGCATCAAGCATCCTCGTCGGTCAGCGCCACTCCGACCAAGGCCAGCTTTGTGACCTCCGAAGCAGGATCGCTTGCTTTGCGGTTCTTCCTCGAAGAGACCAAGATTAGAACCTCAGTCGGCTACCGGCAAAGCCCCACAGCTCTCTGCACTACCCTAGTTTAGGGCTCAACTTTGTTTGGCAATCTAATGTGCAGACTGTGACCAGGTGCACAAAGGCTGGACAGGCAAGGGGCCGAAGCTCCGTTGGCATCCGTGGCCAGACACTTCACAGCTTCCGAGAAACACGTGGCACGATGCCAGGCATCCATGTCCTGGCCGACTTGCTGCAGTTCGCTCTTGCAAACTCAGAGCACCCAAGCGTCCTCTGGAGCTTCAACTCCCGCGCATCGAGCCCGCCTGCCCTGCCAGCGGAGAGAGCGCCATGGTGCACAAGGATGTCAGAGTGGTGCACCTTCGGCACACAGCCGGACGGAGGCGGTGACAGCAGCTCCGCCTGCAGGCAAACGCATTGAAACTGTGCTGGAAGCATCCTGAAGCTTGTACACACTTCCGAACCTTCTGTTGCTTGTGCCGCCGTGATCTGTCACTCGAGCTTTCGGACCTTAGGTCCAAGAAGACTCTCACTGCACAGCCACAGGGCCCCCGAGTCGCCTCTCCGTCGAGGCTTCCGAATCCAGCGACGGCCAATTTGCTTTCGCAGACGGAGCCTCGTTTTGCAAAATCCGATTGACAGGGCCATCGAGGTGCCAAAGCTCCTCTTCCAGCTCCTGAAGCAACACCTGTCGATTCCACAGGTTTGGGGAAGCAGAAGTTGCACCTTTGCACTCTGTAGACACCAGTTCACCGTCACTTAGAGATTGCCTCGCCCAACGTGGCGCCGGGAGGTGGCAACACGTCCGGCGTCGAGCGTACACGAGCCCGGCTGGCCTGCTCGGTCAGTTTACCAGCCTCACGGCATCTTTGGAAGGTCTGTTGCCTGGTTGCGCTGAGGACACACCCGGAAGGTCATGGCACCCATTGCGGCACGGGTGACTCATTGAGACGACAAGTCAATGTGGCATAGTCTGAGGAAAAAGTTGCAAACTGATGACATGAGAGCTGCCATTGGGGCTCTAAAGATTCAGCCATGTTGGTGATGCTGCCAATCGTTAAGAACCTCAAACGCGGCATTCATGCAGTTTCTAGATCAGTTTCTCACATTCTGCAAGGTTGAAGGCGTTCCCGGACATCACTGTCTCGCAGAACCTGCATAGAGTTACGTGAATAGCGTGCGTCTTTGAACGAAACTCACTCGGAGGCCCTTTCGCACTCATATCCAGACAGCTGAACCGTTGCAGTCAGGCAAATGGCACTGTTTACGACGCTGCTTCTGATGATGGTCCGTCCATCTTCGACTGCTCCAAATTGTCCTCACGAGAGCTTGAATTCCGCGGCTTCCGGAGGAGGGAAGAAGGATACCGACCCTACTGATGGGATCATGGTGAATGTCAGTATGGTCAGAAGAGGGAAACCCGGCAGCAGCCTCTTCCCAGCAAGGCACAGACGCATGCCGTCGAACTGCGCAAGCATACTGTACCGGATCGCTCCGCAAGAGCTACACAATCGGTCCGGCTTGAGCACTTTGATGCCGGATTGGCCAAAGAGCCTGAACAGGACGTCGGAATAGGGGTTTGCAAAATCCGCGTCACATCAACTATTGCCACTTTTGTTCACCCGCTAGACATGTCAAACAGTGCGCTGCAGATTTTTGCCAAGCAAGCCTCACGGCATAGCGATCTTTTCCATCCATCTGGCCACACAGGCTCTCATGTGCTATCTAACATTGCTGCACTACGCAAGGGTGCTGTCAAAATCAGGCACGATGGAAATCAAGACGCTGCTCCGCGACCAGATCAATAATAACAATTTGCTGATTGCATGGTCTGAAGCAGACATAGCCAAGGGGCGTAACTTTCGACCACACAGTCTTGACCATTCAATGCCTCTGCAAACGGATCGGGGGCGCGAGTGGTCATGTCGAAACGGTCCGACTGCATTTTGTGATGAACCAACTTGCCAGACTCTCTAGCCCGAGTCGATGTACGCATGTAAGCAGAGGGAAGAGCTTGATTCCTGAGTGAGCTAAAGCATTCGCCCGGCAAGTAAAACCAGAACTGCAAATAACTGCTTGATGTTGCATGCGGCTTTCCGTCTGTGTGATGTATCGTATGTCAGTGAATGTGTGGTTTTTTGATCCTGCGAAAACGGATCATCTGAGTAGATTCCGACATGTTTCGACACGATGTGCTGGCAGTGTCAACAGGACGTTTGCAAGGGTGGACACACGGCATCGTCACGCATATTGAGCTCAATGCCGTCCCATGCTCGCTTCTAATGAAAACTCTGCAAACGAAGATGGCCTCCAGATTCTTCACAAGGCAGTCGACAGAGCAGCAATCACACAGCAATGAACTCTCATTGACGTCCTTGGGTCCTACACAATGACTAAGACTAAAACAGCTGCGCAAATCTACCTTTGACAACGGCAGCAGCAGTACAAGAATCCCTGGCGGGAACCATGTACACTGTCAACTTGCGAGAAAGAAACCGCTTGAAGATAAATTAGAATCTCTTCCCGTGCTTTTCAACCCGCCCTCCCGCAAAACTAAACAACATTTTGAGGTGGGCGAGGCGAGGCGAGGTGAGGCGAGAAGAGGGGAGGTGAGGTAAGGTGAAGTGACAAAAGGGCATCCCCTCCGGCGCAAGCCATAAAGAGCCAGCCCCAGCAACACAAGGACCAGCAACAGCAACAGAAAACAACAACACGAAACACCACTGCCGTTGCGCGAGATCTGCCGTGTCTGGCAAATCTCCGTCACAAATCTGCCTGCCGCGCCGCCCGCCGCCCCTAGGCTGCCATGAGCATCACCAACGTCACTGATGCCTGCCGCCTGTCGACCCGCGTCCGAGGAGACCCTACTGCCGCCCGGGGCTCTCGTCGGCTTAAGATGAAGTGACTCTCCCCACCTCATGCCCGCCGCCTCCGGGGTCCTCGACCACGAACCAGCAAGGAAGAATCCCCAACACGGACCCGGAGGTAAACAACATTTTCCTCGGAAAAGATATTAAAAGTAGGGGACAACACTTTGAATGTTCCCATTGCTCAGTGCTGAATTCTAAGCACTTCCGCAGACCCTGCAGTCCTGCAGTCCTACGTTTCTGCTGCTCCTGCTGGCTGCAGCTCTTGCAGTCCTAAGAGGTCCCTAAACCCTGAGCGGGAAAAGAACTCAATTGACACGCTCTAGTACAAGTACACACTCGGTCTTTCAATCGTAGGATTTCAGGTAGAGAGCGAGAGAAAGAGAGAGAGAGCGAGAGAGACAGAGAGAGAGAGAGTGAGAAAGAGCTTCGATACAGGCGACCCCGTGCGCGTACCCGTGATTGGCCCTGATCTTCCTGTGTATTCCCTGGCCCGGGGCCAAGAGCTTACCCAAAGAAAAAACAGTATTAAAGGACCCTTTCAAACAATGAGGAAGCGATGAGTTCTAGATTCTAGATGATCAACATCTGCAGAATGAATATCAATGTTAAATTTCACAAGCATGTCACTTCGAGCCCCAGCAAGAAAGTGCCAACTAGGCAAATGCGCTTCGGCAAGAGTGTGCTCGGAGGCACAAGGAAGTCTAAACACCACAAAAAAAGATTCCGGAAAGAGCAGCTCCAAGGACCTGGTACACTCGATGATTCCATGAGCCTCGCCATCGTGCTTCCTACAGGCGTCCACACCACATCTGATTCGAAACAAGCTTTGTGTGTTCGATGTGAAGATGTTGCAATTGGAAGCGCCTGTCAGGTCTGCCGATTCCAATAACGTACGTCATCAAGTAGTGGCAATACCGCATCTATCATTCCTACAAGGTTATCGGAGGTTCCAGCTATGGTGTTCAGTGTTCGAACCATCTCGGTGAAGGTACCCAAGGCGCTTGAGTTTGTTGCTGGCAGCAGTATCTGCACGGATGGTCACACGGAAAGGAGGGACAGTGTATCTGTTGCTGTGTGACGGTCGGGGATTTTCGATAAACGCAAACTTGCGCCTGAAGTGGGCAAGGAGTGTGCAAACACAGGTGGTGGCTTCCGGACACTGCTCTTGTTGATGAGGCCGAAAAGATTCCTCGGCTTCTGCGTATCTGGGACCCACAGAGTCCCAGGCCTGTGGAGTCGGGTGCGTATGGGGCTGTTGACAGAGCTCAACTGTGATGTAGAAAGCAGCAACATTTTGTTTGAAGGACTCTGACCTGCGCAAAAAACAAGGCCACACCCGGTCGCACGCGAATCCAAGACCCCTTTGCCCCAACTACTGCCGCATTCGACAGAGGAACCGACGTGCCTTCCCCCAAGTACTGACGAACGGAACGGGCGACACGGACACGCAGAATCTCCGCAGATGCTAGCAAGATTTCCAAAATCCTTCTTCCAATCCCACAAGATACCTGAAGCTGCAGCAACGAAGTTGCTGCCAGCTGAGAAACTGGGATCTTCAGGTCACGCAGATGCATCATAACAAGCACTTCCTAAGCAATCGGCCTGGCCAGCTTCTGACGCGAGGTTCACGATTCGCACCTTTCGCCCTTTCCGGAACTTCTTGGGGCCACATATCTGACCGCCTTCGCCACACCTGCCGACAACTGCAGAGGCAGAGAGCACGCGTCTTCGCCAGACGATGACATTGAACTCAGAGCTCAGAATGTGTTGAGGGTGCCACATTGCACATGGTGGTACCGGAGGCCTGAATTGCCCATGGCAGTATAGAACACACAGCACTAGGCCCGCCAGGCAACACCTGCAAAGCTTTGCACACTGGCAGCTACTGGCTACAGATAGTGCCCACCGACGGAACGCCGCGCATGCCCTACGCTGATGAGACACCACCTTCGTAAGTGCCCAGCGGACTTGGAAAGTGCGACAGGCCCATTATCACCATCTCGTTCTGAGCCTGGCAGCTCTGCTGCAGGAATCTTAGAGACAAGTATTCAAGCACTCCAAGGCTCACCCGTTCGGCACCAATGGTCGTGAAGGGCTCCGCGGCATAGTTGTGGCCTAGAGTCTATAGCAAGCCTACCAGGATTCCACCTGAGGGCGCTTGCGGGCGCAGGCCGGGACAGACCACCACTGCGGGATCCATGGTGCTAAGCCTGAGCAACAACCCTTAGGCTGCGAATCTCCACGCGAGCCTCAGACTTGTCCCTCGCACATGTCCGCACCTGGCCAGGGAACTCATCATCTCTCGCGGATCGGATCCTGTGACCAGGCAACAGAATCATGATTCATCAAGAACTATTCAAGAGTGCACTCATCCTCAACCTCAAGAACGAGACGCAAGAGGCAGTCCCGGCAAATCCGTCCGTCCGCAACTACCAACGAAGAGCGTGTCCCTGGGTGAAGCTTGACAATGCAACTCAGTTTGGTGGGTAATTCATTCGAGGCCAATGCCCTGTGATCAAGAGGCCTGCCTCAAAAACTTCCAAACGTCGGTGTAGCAATTTGCAGCAGCGCAGGCACTTTCAATCAAACATGACCTTACATCCTTCGGGGTGTCAACAGCGACCTCGGCCTTCGTCCGCGCTTCTTTCAATCCGGTGCTGCCAATCCTCAGAGGCTCAGAGTGACCGTCGTGGCAGCAGAGAGAGCTGAGGACCCAGAAAGGAAGTGCTCGACTATCTTCCAAGCGATGCACGTCGACCGCGGGGAGAGGCCGCGAGGGGCCGCAAACACACAAATTGAACCTTGCCATGGCTGCACACTGTTATCGGACCAGCATGCTCGCTGATTGCGGCAGAAAAAGCAGACTTAGTAGGCGTGTCTCCGACGGCGAAGGCTGCTGTCGCTGCCCAGACACCAGGCGTGTGTCCAGGCGTGCGGAGAATGTGCAGAACCAGGTCTCCGCAGGGAATGACCTCTAGGGGAATCAGTGTGCCGCTGAAGAGCACAGCAACACAAGAGTCACCAGGAAAAATGAAACAATCCTGGACTAGGTAGTGGGCACAGAAATTGAAATCTGGAGTTGCCACTTGACTCATGAGATCTCAGGAGCTTTGGCACATGCCTAGAGTCCAGGCGGCCTCTCAAGAAAGCGCACTGGCTAGGACAGTTCTGTAAGGGCTTGACATCACCATCCCGCATGGCCACGACCTGCAGCGCAGCAATGCTGGTGTTTCGTCTCTCTGGGGCTTGTTGAAACCCAGCCGTTGCCTCTTTCAAGCTGCATTGCTTTTGGATCTGCTCCGCGTCACCCTGGGCGAGTCGACCCTCTCAACGAATCCTTCCGAAGAGGTCCTAACCACCCTGGCCTGCCCTGCCCAAATCGTCCCTCCAGCATCTTCCACTTCTTTGGCCCCAGAGAGGAACACCTTCACTTTCACATGCCCGCACGAACCCTGAAGGCAAAAGCTGCATTCTCGAGGCCGGCCTTCTGTCCACCTGTGAACCTTGGTCGTTTGACTTCAATGCACAGGCGGACGCAAAATCCAGTGCCATCCACACCTTCTAGTCACTGGGCAGCAGGCATGGGGTGGACGTCACCACCACAGTGATCGAAATGATAATGAGTGTACACCTGTCTGAGCTGCTGCATCAGCTGTACGGGTACACAATCATGGTTGCCAGATTGCTGAGTGAAACATAGCGCCCTAGATTTGCTGCAGGGTTTAGGTGCGGAGCACACCCTCGAATCGTCACCTGGCAGTCTGGCAGAGTCACCAATCCCTCAGCACATGCGACACGTGCTGCGCAGAAGCCTCCAGCTCAGCCGCCAACTTGTAAAGACCTGCCCACGGCGCCCTAAAGCAGGTTGCCAATCATGTCCCCAGACGTCGCATTCAGTCTCAAAGGTTGTGACTTATCCACTGAAGCGATCGAATGACAAGCCAACAGATAGCAGAATCAATTCCAAGCGAACCGATGCCGAGAATTGAGAAGACGTTGATCTCCAGAACCTGCCCTGAAGGCTACGAGTGTTCTTCAATTCATGATGTCCTGTCTAGCTTCTAGCCACTCGGCGATACTCACCGCCTTCCACGTCCCAGGCCGCATCCACGGCGATTGCTGAGCGATCCAACGTGTTCACCACCTGCTTGGCCAAAGTAGAAGGCGGAAAACAAAGGACAAAGACGGCGGGTGAGGAAGACAGGGAGAATGAGGGAGGGCGGGTGGGAGAGAGGGGAGGGAGGAAGGCAGGGAGAAGCCAGCAGAGAGAGTGGCAGATTGAGACAGAAAGATCAACTGACAGAAAGAGAGAGAGAGAGAGAGATAGAGAGAGATAGAGATCGAGAGAGATCGAGAGAGATCGAGAGAGATAGAGAGAGGGGGCTTGGGGAGAGGGGATGGAGGGGGAGGAGGAGGAGGGGACAAGGTGAGAAGAGAGGGCGAGAGGGGAGCGAGAAGAGGGCAAGGATAGTCGGGCAGACAAAATCTGAAGCGCCTGGTGAGAAAACACCGAGGACGAGGCCAAGTAGCAGTAGTTGGCCATCTGTGTTGCGAAGCGATCTTTGCGCGCAATCTCACGACCACACAGAAATTGATACCTCGAAGCTGAGAACTAAGAGGCTAAGCTGGCTTAGCTTGCGAGGAAACCAGGGGACCTGAGTGTCTCACGTTACAACCCCTCCACACTCCAAGACTTGGGTCGCCATGGCAGTGGTCCAGAAGGTGTAGCGCTACACTGCGGCCCTTCGCTTGCCAGTCCCTTCAAACTGACGCGCATCAGTTCAGAACGGATTCCTCTCTCTCCTGCTAGGCAGCATTGGCCGATCGCTTCATTGAATTGGGCGTCCATAAGCCTCACTTCTTGAGCCGACGATGACAAGTCCGACATATCTACCCGCGTAAGGACCGAGACCGAAACCCATTCGACTGACTTCTGTGCAGTACCTTTTGCTCTTTTTATCTCAAATGCTGCTCGTCCTGTCACTCGAACAATCAAGCCTCGTGCCCCGCAGATGTGCCCTCAAAGGAGGTTTCGTCGGAGAACAATGCGAAACGAGCGTAACTAGCGATGACGAGTCAACTTCGATGTAACTTGACATAAGCTTTGTCCGTGTAGGTGCGAAAGACGGTGTTATCTTCTCCCAACCTGCAATTCCCGCAACGATCAGAGAGCAGGCCGACAGTATCTGCACATGTGGAACGAAACCATCTCCGCGATAAATCCTGTTCTGCGGCTCCGCCTTTCCGATCAGTGCCGAACATCAGTGTTTAAACACTGGCGAAAGATACATTGGCAAAGGGCTAGATGAAAAGCCCTACCACATCGGTAGGCATGTTGCCTCCGGCAGTTCAGCTGGAACCGCCTATTCCACGCATTGCAAGCGCAAGCTACTGCGCAGGCCCCAAGCCTCTGAGCAGGCTGTACCATTTTCTATCCAAAAACACTGCGCAACTAGCCATAGGCTTTGGAAGACAGTCAGAGGATGGAGGCAATGGACTGACTGGAGCTTGGATGGCTGGCAACAGGCATTTGGTCACTTCCAAAAAGCTGACAAACGAAATCGAAGCCCCAGAGCATCAAAGCCGGCTGACTGTGGCAGCTACCTCGCTTGATTCTGCAGCTCCTGCTTCAGCACAACCTGGCACGGGAGCTTCCATCTCGAGTCGAATTTGTTGGTTTGGGTTCTGTCGTCGAAGCGCTGGAACATCAGATGCAGACAGGCATAGGCCACGCACACTCTCGGGTTGTCGACATGCAAAGACTAGCGCCTCTCGGAGAAGCGTATGCAGCTTCTGTGCCAAGGCCTTCGAAGACAATAGTTCAGAAAGCGGAATCAGCTCTGACACCTGCTCTTCGAAACCTTCCGTCAAGGCACTGGTGTCAGAACGTGCTTGGCCGCAAATTCGGCAGCCACTTCGCTAACGTTCTGTCCCTGTCAGCGTAGAATCAATACATCGGCTGCGTTTCAGATCTGCGCCGCGACATGATGTCTGCCTGATACAGAACGATCCTTTCGGCCGGCTGGCCCTGAGTAATGTTCACATCCACCTGCAGCGACTGCTCTGGAGGATCTTGTCAGTCCAGCAAAGCGACATGCCTATAAATGCAGCCGAAGTCGCATAAAGCATGGGCGGCGCATCTGGTGGAATATCCTCCTGAAAAGTATCTGGCGGATGATATCGGGAAGTTACAACCTGCATTTGAAGCGGCAATGCATCCGACGGACATCCGTAGTGAGTCACGGTAGTTTGCAACCTGTATCAAACACGGGACAATATCTGACAGCGAGAGGGCATTTGACGAAGGAATGACCAAAAAAAACGAAAACCTCTGAGTCTCTGCCTCTGACTGGGAGGTGAATCTCACAGTGACGAAGGGTATCCCGGCATGCGGAGGTGTCTATCGGGTAAGAAAACCTCTACCAGAAGCAGATCTGGCCAAACTTTCGCTGTTGACGAGAGAGGCGCGACAACTGACCGAGCAGGAGTTGGCGGAGGATGGTCGAGGTCGCATGAAGCAGAGAACGAAGGTGAACTTCGTACGGCTGTGGCTGGGCTGCATGTCCTGAGCCCGCTCCTTTGGACTGGCATTGCCTTCGGCATTGCCTGGCCGCTTCAGGTCTAATCCGAAACGCAAACACATGCCAGTGACCGTTTCAGCCTTCATCTCCAGTGGCTGGCTGAGAATCGAGACCCCCTCCTTGGTGTGCCACCGGCACATCGACTTCTGAAATCCGTGAATCTGACGTCTGTGTGCTGGCCTTCGGCTTCGGTGCGTATGCCCTCCTGCTGAAAGGATGTGCGTGTCTGGGCCTGCAGGATCGCCGGCCCAAATCCTGCCTCCAAACCGTCTGCTTGGTTGCCGCTTCGCCACGGCGGTGTGAAGCTTGTGTGCCCTCGGGTCGTCCGGCTCTTTTTAAACATAAATCTGCGTAGATCGCCGAAGGGAAGGGAACCCGTGAACCGGCCTGTTGCGGCAGCCTTACCTGGTCGCTGCCCCCTGCAGAAAGCGGACATCTCGTCCCTGGATCGCTCTGCGGGCCAGGCTTTGGCCAGCTGGGGCACGGGCTTCGTCGGGGACTGGCAGAAAGGTGGAAATGGCAAGAGGAGAGCAAATCGGATCCCCGCCTCAGGCACAGGAGAGAGGCCGGGCGAATTGCCTGGCAGAGGCACACTCAGATCGTGGAAGTCCATGCATGCATGTCTTGAGAGTCGATATGTTTCTTTGACGGCAGCGCAAAGGCCGACTGTCACGAGCGGGATCATGCGGCCGTGGCCTGTGGATGGAAGTGGGCTCTTGCCAACCTTGGCAGCTCCAACAAGCCACAAACGGAACAATCCGCGCAGATCAACACTCACATAGAACTCATATAACTGAGACAGCAACCAGAGGGGCTGAAGTTGTCCCAGACACCTGCTGGAGAGTTGAAAACCTCAAGCTGTCAAGGTCGGCTGAACGCCTGGCCTGGTAAGGGACCGTCTGCTCGATCTTGGCCATGCGGTCCTACCAATGGGAAACTCACCGCAAACCGGACCCTGCGTACCCTTCGACAGTCCGCTCCGCCTCCTGTTGCTGCAACACCTTTTCACGGATCTCATAGGCAGCGCGTATTCTTTGGCGCGTTTCATAGAAGCCTCGAGGCACCTGTGCAGAGGATGCTCAGATAGCCTCCAGCAAAATCAGGGACTTGCAATGCGAGCCTGCTGCGTATTCTTTTGAGTCTTGTGGTAACTGCGACAGGCAAACTCATAAGCTTTCAATCAAGCTCTTGATCACTCACGGTCTGAGAACAGCCTTCCGCGGGAGGTAGCTAGGGGTCTGCGCACACCCCAAATCATTTTCTAATTTTTTTGCGCCAGACACACGATCCGGAATCCTGCTCGGCTGTGTCTGAAGCATGGCTCTGGCAGCACGACCACAGCACGAGCGAGCAAGCAGCAGTGGGAAAGCCCAAGAGAGCAGCACGGCCGAGGAAGGAAACAGAAGACAGGGTGGCATGGTGCTTTGTCACTTCGCTCTGGATCGGCATGTTCTTACGGTGCTGGCTGGAGACCGGCTCTGCCATAAGCTGCTGTTTCTTATCGGTGCCACTTTCCACTCGAGGCTGGCTACCACTTCGGCTTCTACGACTTAGTCTTCACTGCGGCCACTTGCGCTGTGAGCGGCAAGTCAATCTTGCCCTTGCTTCCCCGAGGCGGCTTACCTCATGCCTCAAACCCTCGCTTTTCTGCTTGCGGGCCTCGGTGAATCCGAAACGCTTGGACTACCTGCTCAAAGTACTTCGCTGCTATGGTGGCTGCATCGGCTTTGGCCTCATCCATCCCACCAGTCAGCATGGCGAGAGGACGACAAAACACAAGAAGACGACGACAACGACCGAGAATCAGCCAAGGTTGACAGGGGTCGGCCTCGCCACGGTGTACGACAACCTCATCGAAAACACACCAGTGAACGGAAGCACAAGCCTACAAACACAGGGAATCCAGTCCGAAGCGAAGATTCAACACAAACATCCTTCAGCACAAGGCCACAAGATACACGCTGCTCAATCAGTGACGTCTTGTTTCGCGACTCCGTTGATTCAGCTGGTGCTCTTTTCATGCCCGCCTTACCACCATTAAACCACTCGAACAATTTGTCTGCACCGCTTGAGTTCCGGTGCAGCGAAAGTGCTTAGAGTCTTCGAGCTTCTGCGACTTGTACATTGCAATGGCGCGTCAGCACGGAGCAATCCCAACTCAATTAGCACCCTCAGTGTCTTTTCCCAATGAACTGGACAGCCGGCCAAAGCACACAGCGCAAAGGCTTGTAGATCCCTACAGACATGTATGACATGCACATTGCATAGGTCAGATGCCTGTTGACGCTCTTGGAGAGATTTGGTCGGAATGTGCATCCTCGCGCCTGGCGCGTGGCAAGCCCTTAACTTGCTCTCTGGCAGCTTCCGATTGAATTAGAGTTAGGAAAGCCACGAAGCCACACGATGCCAGATATAGCTGTACAACACAGAAAACACGAACGACGAATACACCAAGATGTGTCAATCACGAAAGAGCCTCGGCTGTGCTTCTGGCCTTCTCGCTCTCAAGAACCTGCTTGGATGCGGAGGCTCGGGTCAGGAGTTCAAGCTGAAGCTACTGGTCCCCGCTCTGCGTTTCTTGTCCTGCCTTGGCCTTCCGCCGTTCTTTATCAGCAAGACCTCGAGCATACAGAACCTCCAGAGCAATGAAAGGAGATCTCCATTTTCGGCACACTGGCCGGTCTTCGCACAGTCGGTAGACGACGGCCGCGGAGCTCAGTGCCCCAGATATTGGTGGACAACAACCGAAAGGACGTTTGACGACTGCGAAGCTTGCCACCCACCCGTGCACCAAACTGAAACCTGCGGATTGGTACCGTGTAATGCTGCAAGGCATTTTTGCAGCGGTAAAGCTGCAAGAGCAATCGCAGGTCAGTGCGGAAGAGTCGGACATGTAGTTTCATCTTGGACAGAAGTTGCACAAGAAGAAGACCCACCATTCTTCGTGCACATGCCGCTCCGGGATGGCACACGAGTCAGGCGAAAGGAGTCGGAAGAAGGGCAGTAAATAGCTATGTTGCGGCTATATTCCGAGGAAGGACTGGGCAGTACAAACTGATGGCGTGCATGTGTTCAGCTGGTTGGATTTCTTCGAAGATTCTGAGGACGGCAGCAAAGCCACAAAGCCGTCTTATTGGATTTCACATCGGGTGCCGACCCATGCAAAGGCACTTCGGCCGCACTGGGCAGACTGCTCACAGCGGCTTCGCCTCTGAGCGGGTGCTGCCCGGCGGTGTCTGTATCTCGACATGTCCGTCCTTCGGCCTCGGAGCTTTGAGGCTCCCAATGCTCCGAAAATCTCTGCGAGGTCCGGACTTGGACGGATTGCACTTCGGTCGGAAAGTGCAACCCTTTTCCTGAGATCAAACCCCAGCGACCCAGCCACTCTCCTGCTTGGCTCTTGCCTTGCCTCCTCCTGGCTGAGCTGCTTTCTTAAGGACTCTTTTCGCGCCTGGCGTGGTGCGGGCTCACACGATACATGCCACATCGCATGCAATCAAAGCCTGAACTTGCTTGTGGCGCCAAAAAAGAAGCTCTGCGTGTGTGGCTTTTCCAGACTCACCTGAGCGTGTCAGCTGCAACCAGTCAACGCACTTCTTTTCTCCTGAGCTGCCAGGCTTTTTTGCTTCTCCAGCAACTTCTCGGCCAGAGAACGAGATTGCGCATCAATAACAGGGTTGACCACCTGCGCCATCAGTTGCATTGTTGGGTGTCCAACTTCCGACTTAGACTGTTTGCTGACAAAGACGCTAAGCATGAAGTCCCACAAGAAAGCAATGCTTCATTTCGCCAGAGCTGAGCGTCGTACGTTGGGCCCTTCCTCCTTCCTAGGTGATCGCTCCTCTCGTCAATGCTGTCAATGCGCATGCAATGACCCACACGGCAAGAAATTCCGGTCCTGCTCTGCCTGAGCGGCCATACCCTGGTAGTGCATGCGGTGCAGCAACAGTGGCTGGAACCTCGGCTCAAAAGGTCAAACAGCGTCTTTGCTTCTCTTTTGCTTTCGTTTATCGTGTCTTCAAGGTGCTAGTCGGCAACCAGCGCTTCTGCACATCAGAGCTGCATGGGCCAGGATCACTGCGGCGGCTTGAACAACAGAACACGAATGAGCCGTCCGTGTGGCGCAACCGCAGCGCAAAAATGCTGAGATGCCTGCTCGGTTCGCAGTCTCAACGGGTCGAATCGCAGCAGCAATTCTACCAGCCGCCGGTCTGGCCAGGGAATACAACATTGGATCCAAAGTGAGCACTCTCCCCCAGAACCCAAAGCTCGGCCTTCATCTTCCTGAATGCCGGCAGTCTTGCTCAATGCTGCTAGGACAGAGTCCCCCTTGGAGGTCAAGAATTTGGTCATCCAAGGAATTTGGACATGGCACAAATCCAACCGATCTCCTTGTCAACTGCCTCTGCAAAGCCCTCTTCATTGATGGATTGCAGGGCGATACTGCCACCTCCAACGTCAAGAGAACAAAGCGGTCGCTCCGTGAATCTGCGGATTAAGCCCATGATGCCATGCGCTCGTCGCCTTCACTAGCAGTCGACTTGCTCGGTGAAGCTCCCGGCTCCTGCATAGCAGGATCGAGGCATGTTGCCAGTGCGAAACCTACAAAGGTTTGAAGCGGAAGCTGCACAGTGCTCTGCGCAATGCCTCCATGGCGCT
>CAJNDV010000037.1:58853-69523 GCA_905221635.1 Symbiodinium sp. CCMP2456
AGCTTTCAATCCTCCTTGGTGAAGTAGAGCTCGGCGCTCTTCGGCATGTTAGCTTGGTAGGGCAGGATCCCCTCGTTGGATTTTAGCTAATAGAATCGCGATCCCCCCCCATGGCTCAAGGTGCCCGTCGCAGTTAGGTTACTTTGCCGGATGAGGGGAGGAGTTCAGGGTGCTCGGGCACAGCGCGCACCCGTCCCCCCTCACGACCTCACCCCTTGAGACTCCAGAGTGTTGGCGATGACGATGAACGCACCTTGAGCCAAAATGGCTTGAGCCAAAATGAAAATGGCTACTCTCTCTTTCTTTCGCCAGGGTTGTGGTGCAGGGGTTACCCCCTACACCGCGCGCGTTAGCGCCCCCGACTGTTGCGCGGTGCCAAAAGTGGAAAATGGCTACTCTCTCTCTCTCTCTCTCTCGTTCACCAAACGCAGCGGAACGAGAGCAGCCTTCTCTTTTTGCTGTACATGTATCTATTCGTCTGATCCGGGGTGCATCGATGATCGATCGTGTTACGTATATCATGTTGAAACGCTGCTGTTCCCTAGCGCCAGAGTGCTCGTATGTTGGCCACGACAGGTAGTCCGCACAACTCCATCAAAGACAGATCATGGCGGTACAACAAGACGCGCTTTTTGATGCCCCGCAATCACCCCTTGCTTCTGCTCTGATTATCTTGGGTGGATGTGAACCAAGTCTTGGCGGATGCTCAGCAAGCAGTCGCAAGATGTAGTAAGCATGCTCTGATCGAGCTGCCGAGCACCGCCTCGACTCTATTCTGCGATTTCCTCTTGCCTGGCTCGATGCTGAATGTAGGCTGTGAAGGCTAAGGAGTCTCTGGACGGGGCCTTCACCACAGGGGCAGCGAGAAAAGCATGCGAGTGAGCACAGCACGGCCCATGCCTTGGCTTGATCATCTGCGAGGAGGACCGAGTTCGTAATGAACTCACAGTACTGAGGATCCTTCGTGTACACCTTCCAAGACCCCAGGACAGCGAAAGTGCCCTGAAGTTACCACAGCTTCAGGTGCAGGGCCTCCGAGAACGAGGAACCCTTGTACCTGGAATCTGCCAACTCACAATGCCACGACGCTTCTAAGAATTGAGAGTTGGCGAACTTGCTTCCAGAAACTCTCAAGCATCAGCGCACTTGCCGAAGTTGACAAGCCAACTGCCATCTGCTAACGTCCCCCTGCAAACTTGCGGCACGTGCAGACAGAAGCCAGTTGTAGCATGAACGCAGTCCTGCCAGTGTTTGGAGCGAGGTTTGGGCCGCTAGCAGGGGAAGTTCCGGAACTCGCCTGCATGCCGCGATTTTGAACAACCGTGGCTCGGCTGCTTCCCGGCATTCTTGCCGAGGAGCTGTTCGAGCCCTAGGCTTCCGCTGTGGATTCGAAGCTGCCGCGATGGTCTTTCCTGCAATGGATGAGCCATTTCTGGGACCTTGCCTGGTGCCTGACATGCATGAAAACGTCAGCTCCTTCGAGGTAGTCGGCAAAAGCACGCATGCCTGCGCCGGCCTTGCCAGAAATCTCAAGGAAATCATGGCGACGGCATGTGACAGTCGCACCTTGTCCCCTTGTGCAGCAGCCTGCTGCACCCAGAGGCAATACCTCAAGGCCGTGCTTCAGACCCAGATGCACAGAAAGTCTAGAAACTGGGGTGCACACGCAGGCTGCTTTGAGAGCAGCTCTGCGTAGGTCAGGTCTTTGTGCCTGCCATCGGGTTCCAGGCAGACTTCAGCTTTTGTGCTGTTCTCTGCACATTGTAGAGGTGCAAAGCCAAAGTAACAGAGCATGGCAGGAAATCGCAAAAGTGTCGGGCAAGCTTGCCAAAACCGACTTTGTTTTGATCTCGCGGATCTGGGACCTCAGGCTCACCTAAACTGCCGCTGAAACACTCAAAGTTGGCGTCTGGGTTCAGAGCGTGGTCTGACTCCGAGTCATGGCCCCCGCCTGAGGAACCGGCACGTTCGGCTTGTTAGTCCCATATCAGGCTGCACACAACCACGAATCAAGCGATCCGCCCTTAAGTTGGAGCTGAAGACACGATGCAAACGTTGTTCACCAGGAATTGAGATCTTAAGTTTTAACTGGGTGTTGGAGAAAGTGCCCTCCGTCAAGCTGGCCAAATCAGCACTATGAAGGAGAGTCACCAAAGTCCAAAGGTAGCTATCCAGACCTGCTAGGCACAAGACACCACTTTTCAAGCCGAAGCCTATTAGGCAGGAACCGAAAAGGAGGAGCCCCGGCCCCCGGCAACCGGCAGAACAAACATTCTTGGAGTGTCACCTAGTCACTAGTCTGTTGCGGAAGGTTGTTCTATCTGGCCCTCACCAGGCAACGGTGCACGTTGCCGCCCTTTATTTGCTGTTGTACATTCCGCAGTTGATATGTTGGGGCCAGTCGGCATGAAGCCTCCGCTTGGGACAGCTGTTGTGCATCCGACTCCTCGGATCCGTCGTGGACGACTCAAGCGACCCTAGAACGCCCAAATACCCGCTTAGATTCTCGGCTAGCTGCGCAAGATTACCCCACAACAGGAAAGGGGTTTGCAGCAGCTCTCTCCCTCCATCCTCTGTCTAGACTCTAGACCTCAACATGCAAAACTCAAACCAACCGAAACGAAACCTCGTCCACAAGTTGAAAACGTGGAAACCGCGGGCGGTTGGAGCACAGCTTTCTGGCCTGAATGCGCGGGCTGAGGATCTGCTGGAGCTTCCTGCCAACGCGGATGTGTTCCACCATCAGCAGTCGCCAAAGAAACTGTGGCAAACGCGAACAAAAAAGCCCTTCACATCTGGAAGTATCCTAGCCAGTCCCATCCCGCATGATGGGGAGACTTGTAACCACCGCGTTCGATTCATCAGCGCATGCATGCCACCTCACACCTCGGAGTTCAACACTCCAGCAGTGCCATCCGAAGCGAAACGGCAAAGTCGGCGTGACTAGACTAGACACAGTTGCGACAGCAAATATGGTCTCAGGCTTTCCCTCTCCCTCCCATGCAGCTTAAATACCTGATAAGGAACATAATGCTTTTTTGACTCACTTGCCTACTACTAAAGGTGAGTTGGTAAACGACAACTCCCGCAAGCTCCGCAGAGCTAGCTTTTGGATGCTTTTGGTGAGATCGAGCCTGATACAACAGAGAGAAGCTGCAGTGCCATCGGAATCAAAAGGCCCGGAATCGGACTTGCAGATTTCTTAACCTTCTTTCTTCCCAGACACCACATCGCCAACTGTCCTTGTCGCCATTTTCACATCTTGTGGACACTGCCTGATGCAAAATACATGTCGACCGTGCAGCTCCACAGCTCCGCTGAGTGCAGGGTTGGTTCTGTTTGGTCTAGATTCAACGGACGACCTCCTCACTTTATCATCGCAGCAACAGCACGATCTCCTAGACTGCGTTGCTAGCGGTTATTGCATTTACACGCAGCGCCAACGCGGGTACTCTCTTCACACTTGAACACGCACGTCGCGTAAGCACTTGTGCCAAGCCAGAGAATAGAGCGACAGGGACAGGGAGGAACCATCAGACCTGCGTGCGATTGCGCAAGAAGTTCAGAAAGTCGCCGTACTCGGCCGTGCTCAGCTTGTCGCCACGAGCCAACACCCAGGAGCAGTAACTGGCAGCAAAGAGCGAAGAATGCGAAGAGATTCAATTTCACGCTGACCGGCTAAGCTTGGCAGGGTCGAGCTGTGCTTTTTGGAAATCTGCGCATGCTCTCCTTCCCTATGCTACCGTGTCTCTACACTAGGACCAAGTGGGGCCAGCGATGTATCTGTTCCTATGACTTCAGATTGCATATGCCTGGGATGCTGCGCCAAGCATTCTTCGAACGTGAGGTCCTTGCACTTGCCGGACTGCATACGACGGCTGTCACCTGTGGACATGGGCAGGTTCCTGTCCCCACCGCACTCCAAATCAAAGAGGACGCCTCGCTGCGCCTGCGCAGCTACAGCACGCAAGTAGCGCCGGCCTGACCGAATCCTACCTCCCAAAGCTCGCAAGCATGACCGTCCTAGACCATCATCCATGAAATAATTCAACGCCTCAGGTGCCCATTCAAAATGCTGTACACTCTTCCCGCATGTGGATCACATGCAGATCGTGCCAAAACCCTCGACGTCCACGTGCCGCGGCACCGTGCCGCGGCTGTCCGAGTGGCGTGGGCTCCGGCCATGGCCGCATCTCGCATCGCTTTCGCATCGCTTTCGCCCGATTCGCACCATTTCTCGTGACTTTCTCTGCGCGCGTTCGATGCTCGTTGTCTTTCTGATGAATCTGCTGTTAAAGCAGTCCATGCAGATCCTCGGACCGACCACTTGATCAGTGCTGCGATCCTTGGAACGCAGGCGCTGTCGGAGAAAATCCTGGCGCCGGGAAGAATGACCTGCGAACTTCTGCGCGCCTGCAAGATGTGCATGTCGCAGCCGCAGCATTGCTGGATTTCGGAGCCGGTGCCAGCTTGTGCAAGAGAGGCTGCGGACGGCACGAGATTTCTCGCACGAGAAGGGCTCACAGCTACAGACTTCAGCGAGGAAGCTCTTAAACGAGTGGCCTCTGTAAGCGCTAATCAGATCACAGCTCCTACGAATTTCCGAAATAAGGCGACGACATCTGGCTCGGCAATCACCTGGTTCATCACGGCGTGGCACAATGCAAGAATGTGATTGGGTCATCAGCATGGTTACGCTGTCGGCATGCAGCTATTTGCTGAAAGGCTTTGCTGCTAAGGGCGCAGCAGGCTGCTCTGCGCCAGGCGTGGACAGCAAGGAGCTACTGTCGTTTGGGTCTGGGCAGATGGTAACCTCAGCACCATCGAAAAGTTTCTTCGACTGCTCTGGGGTGCAAGGCTTTTTGCAGCAGCTCCATGGTTGTTGGCCAGGCGGCATGGTACTCCAGCTGCGACTCGTACACAAATTCCTCAGTCCGACTATATCGAAGCAGCTACATTGCCCGACAGCCCTCAGATCCGGACCGCGCAGATTGCACACTTGTACAGGGGACCTTTGCCCTGACACGGTCAAACAGTGAGGAGAAGGGAGAATTGAGATGCTCGGCTGGACTGTCATCAAGGAACATGCGCTTCTTGGGCCCGACCTCTGGCACTGCAGAAACATTCCCGGTCCTTCCAAAAATCAGACAGTGTCGCATGACCACAAACATACTTCTGGCAGTAGTGTCTGAATTTGGCCTCACCGATGAGGAGCTGCCATGAGCTTCACCCAGCCCTGTCGAACGCTCCGCAAGTGCAAACGCATGGAAGCGCAGAACAAGAGTCCCTGCCATGTGCTCCCAAGCACCTAGACGCTAGTCTCTGATCCTAGCGCTCAGAGCCTTCTCCAGGCTGGCTTTCTGCTCCAGCTGAGACCTTTCCAGCCAGTTTCAAAACGAACCGGACTCTGCCAATGGTGTGAGACATAAACTGGCACGATGGTACTACGCACTCCTTGCGGATCTCGGCCTGCGTCCCAACCGCAGCATTCTCTACTTCAGGCGTCAGTTCCAGAACAACCTCGGAAAGTATTGTCTGGCACGGAACAGCACTGCGCATTTCGCGTCAACACGTTGGCTCTGTAAGGCGCCGGCTGTCCTCGGAGTTTGATCCACGCCTGGCACCTGCACGGCAACATGAAGTTCCCTGAAGAGGATTGGTGTGTGCTTACCAAGCACTGCCTCACATGGGGCAGCTGCCATGCTGATGTCACCCTATCGTAAGCAGTTCTTGCTACGTGGCGGGCGTGGTAGGAGTAGGTGGTTCGTTGCGAGGCTAACTCTCAAGTGCAATCCCCCACTGAACGCAGGTCTGGTGGGGATCTGTCCAAGGTTTGGGCTGAGTCGGGGTTGGGAACCGCAAAGCTTAGGGCACGTCCAAATGCTAAATGCTGGCTTCAGGCTAGCGATTCTTAAACGCCTAGTGAGCAGACACAGAGAGCGCCTTCCATGATACAGACAAGAATGCGAATGCGCCAAACAACCTCACACACGCAAGCTTTCTTACCGAAGCGACTTTGCTTTTTCGGCTGCTGCAACGACTTCGAGTGGGGGCAAGTGCTGCAAGACGCCTCCAGCATTATCTAGAACATTGTGAAACTGCGACAATGCACGGGAAGACAGCACCAACAGCAGATGTGGAAAATATGCCCACAGGGACCAACTCGCATGGCACTGCCCTCTGGACCGTGCGACATCACTCTTCTTCTTGCTTGCCCAACAAAAACCTTTTCCGGACCTGCGTGGGGGAGGGTGAGCAGGCCGCACACTTTGTCTGCAAAGGCTTTTCCGAGGCATGGACGTACTCCTCATGAAGCTGCTTCCTGCGATCATAGAACCTGCATGCAGATCCAACAGATGCTACACAAGAGAGAAGCAGTACCGGACCAGTTCAAGAAAACGTCTCAAAGCTGAGCACTCTAGCATGACCACCTCATCACGACATGTTCGCAACAAGCCTTCACATGTGAGAAGTCTTGCTGTGAAGGTACAGGCCCTGCTGCTCTTTCGTATTCGCCTGGCTACCTACTCCTTGCGAGTGGACTTCTCAGATAAGGCTTCAAGCCCGGAAGTTTAGAGTTCCGGCGCAACCAGGCACTGATACTGATACTGTGCTCTCTGGCTGCCGCCCAGCAGTGCTGAATCTCCTACTGGAACAACCATGTAGCATGGCGACCAAGATCCAAGAAATCGTGTCTCACAACACCCGTTTGGACAGCATTGGTATGTGCTGCTGCCGATCACAGATATGATGCACCTTTCACTTAAGGAAACGAAAACAAGGCTTTCAAGGAGTTCTGCGAGCTGGCAGGCAAACCACCGCATGGTTGCCGTTCACGCACTTCTGCCGTTCACGCACTTCTGTTGGCTACTGTCAGTGTATTCTTTCGCTTTCTGTCTAAATAAAGTCTAGGCATCTCATACTCAGTGCATGTGTGTGTGTGTCACAAACCTAGCGTCCCAAGCATCAGCTCTGGGATGCTTGCACATGGAGACACATTCGTTCAATTTCCATTGCCATCTTGCGAATCTGACTCAGGCAGACACTCAAGCTGCAAAGGATCTCGCTGCCTCAGCTGCATAACTAGCGTTAGCCACAGGCCTGCAGGCACAGTCACTGCTGCGTATGCAAGCCACAACGACCCGAAACCTCTTCCGCAAGAACGTAGCTTTCCAACCACTGCAAACGACGGACCGCATGCTTTGCCAAGACCCAAGCAGAGCGAAAAGGCGCTCGTCAATGCGGGCAAACTTGGCAGCATGTTCCTCGTTTAACCTGAGAGCATTTGAGCTTCAAGATTTCTGCTGTCAAGGAGAGCACAGGAAAGTCTGGAAACGTCTAAACTGCACACAGCCACGGCTTGTAGCACTTGGGCCTACCACCTGCCCTTGTCTTGCAGACGCCGCCGCCCAAGCGCGTAGAAAACCTCGGTCAGGGCATCCCGAACTGAGCGCATCCCTCGAAAACGAAAACCTTCAAGCCAGCAGAGCATTGCAGAGTGCAGGTTGCGTACTCTCATCTGATCGTGCGCTGCATTGATCCTTGCATCAGAGCAGATACTGGGCTGGCTTTACATCTCGGTCTTTCCACGAGTGCTGAAGGCAGCCGGGTGCTCAAATTGCCCATGCTTATAAGTCTCTGCTGGAGCATCTGCACTCGCTTCCGTCTGGCCTCGTTGTCAAGTCTACAAAGTGTCTGGCACCGGAGCGATTCACACGTTCTGCTGTCAAGGTCGCAGCCCTGCGGAATCGTCTCTCCCAGAAACCCTCGGCGCCTGAGAGTGGAGGTCACCGTCAAGGGTGGTACTTGCATGACACGCGGACTACGTTTCTGAGGCCAGTACCGGAAGAGTCATGGAACAGGACCGTATGAGCCTGCTACAACATCTTGAAGTGTTTTGGACGAAAGCCAAGCGCTGACCTCTTCAATCTTCAGACATTTTTGCCGGGAAAGGAAGATGAAGTTTTCTCTTGTGCTCCGTGTTCTATGTATGGTCTACCCGCCTTTGCACAAGGCGCTTCCACGTGCTTCCACCCCTCTAATTCACCCTACTATACCCTACCCGGCTCTACCCCTACCAAACAACACCAGACCTAAGCAAACGATTCTGAACCTTTGCTGATGAATGTGCTGAACCTTGCTGCATGGCTGCATGACACTATTTGACGATTCTGGGACCTGAGGAGCTCGCATGAACCCCGGCCTTCACAGGCACATGGCCATGTCCCATTCTCGATCATCCAACCGGATGTGAAGTTCTGTAGTTTTGCATGCAGTAGACTCAGAAGACAGCTGCTGGGAACGCAGAGATCTGAAAATGAAAGAGCGAGAGAGACAACGGAATTTCGGAGTGCAGCTGAAATCTCTGCTTCGCTTCAAGATCCGTGTGTCGCTCGCTCGCCACGACAGCCTGAGAATTGTCCGAGCTGAAAAGGCGGAAGCTCAGGTTCCTCGTAATGGGAGTGTCCAGCCTGGCAGAATCAAACAAGGCAGACCCTGTGACAACCTGCGCAACAAAGGCCCGCTGTACCTCTGTGGACAGCAGCATCTTCCTCCACGAATGATCATCGCTCTACGGTTGTATCACGGTTGAACCCCCAAGTTCCAGCTCTTGGTTTATCAGCGGATCAACCCTCCTGCCCGCCAGCTGAAAGTGTGCCATTCATAGGGTTTTCGATGAAGAGCTTTAGACATGTATGTTGGCCGCAGACCGAACATTCACCTGCAGTGCCTGAACAAACAATGTGACGTGCAGAGCTCATCACTACTCTTGCTCAGGCCTCTTTCTCGCGCTGCAGCACAAGCTGTAGCTGCTCAAGATGAATGCAATCGTCAGAGATGCCGAACAAGGTCAGATCTCTTCTATGTGCAGATGTACTGCCTGCCCCGCAGCACAGGCTGCACAGGGCGATGACACTGGTACACATTGCTAAGGGGTTGCTAAATCTACCCTTAGCGTCATGCCTCGTCCATGTAGCCAGATGTACTTCTCACTGGACGCTCACGTTTGCACACAGCTGCATCAGAATCAGACGGCTCTGCAAGACAATATCTGTCATGACTCCGCTATACACTTTTGGCGCAGTTTGTCTTGTAGTCTTGTCTGGCCGATGGACTGTCATGCCTGCAAATTTGTGAACAAAAACTGTCGACAGGCATTGCCCGTCTGCAAGAGAAGAAAGGAAATTACAAGACGAGACCGAAAGCTAAACTCCATCTAGCTGTCTCATCCGGTGCAAAGTCCAGCTCACGCTGGATACTCGTTCGTAAGATAGCCTGGGCATGACCCCGACTGCGACACAAAGCCACACGACTAGACTGTCGTAAGTAATCCGCTGTTGACGGCGGCAGCGGCATCACGTCCTTCCTGAGAAACAAGACGCGTCCTCAGCGAAGTGAAAGACGCTCTTCGCTTGCCTTGATCGCCCAGACCACAAGCGATTGCCCACGTCGGCAATCACCTGCTGCGAAGACCTCAAAGAGCTTCGGCCGAAAATCCAACGGCACTAGCGTCCACAATGAGCGCCGAGCTTTCGGATTTGATGTCTGAAAGTCGCCTTCGCTCTTCTGATACAAGGCCTGCGGCTCGCATACCAAAGCAATGTGAGGCTACGACACCTACGACTGCATGCAAGATTTCTCAATGCTGCTAACGCGAACCTTGTAGTTGCCACGCTCGTCCATGTCAACGCCAAAAGCAGCAGCTAAGGGATTCTCAGGCCCTGGACACGACATGCAGCAGCATGGAGAGCAGAGCATAAAATGTAGGTACAGGATGGTACAGGGGGCCGCTTGGAGAACCCCAGAGGACAGCTGCCAGGCCTAGGAAGCCCAGGGCGAGGAGAATCAAATCTGCTTCGATGATCTTCTCAGATCCGGGTTGCTCCATCATCCCTCAGTGTACACAACGCAATCATTTGCTGGATATCATCTTGCCTAAAAACATGGTAGCGGCTTCTGTAGGGCGCCGTGTGTTTTGCGAGAGTTTTGAAAAGAGGCTTTTTTGGGAACGTGCTTAAACGTGTGGTAGAACGGTTCACAACGCTGAGAGGAAGAGTGTCATAATCTTCGAGACTGTGTGTACTTTTCGACGATTCTAGATATTTTCCCACACGTTCAGACACATTTTTTGGAGCGGGTCAGGGAAAAGTTTGTTTTGGAGGCAGAGGTCTAGAGGTTCTGTTAAACGACACCCCCAGAGCACATGCACACGAAGCAACGGTAGCAGCAACACCACCTTGACGGGCAACGTCTTCACGGTCATTATCAGCACCACCAGCATGGTCCACATGTACCCTGAAAGTGGGTTGAAAGCGCATGACCTATGTTGGGGATTATTGATATGTTGTGTTGTGGTGTATTATATTTCTTATTTTGGGATTTCGCACTTTGATTATAGTATGATGTACCCCAACACCCTTTTCTAATTATTAAGGCTTAAGGCCCCTACATGAAGCCTGGCAGCACCTTCTGATGCAGTGGACAGTCAACCTGACACTAAACCCTAAAGCCTAAACCCTAAACCTGCAGAATATGGCGGCCTGATTTGCCTGTGACATTATATTGGGCTTCATGTAACTCAACTGCATGTCTGCGCAAACCGGACGTCAATAAGTACCACGGCCACCACCATTACCCGCCCCGCCCCACCCCGGCGAACATCACCATAA
>CAJNDV010000037.1:94162-110399 GCA_905221635.1 Symbiodinium sp. CCMP2456
GTAAAGTGGTAAAGTCAAATGTCATAAAGTCAAGTGTTCGTAAAGTCAAGTGTACTTGACCCCATGTATTCTCTATGTATTTTCTCTGCGGGGCTCCGCACGGAAGAACCCTTCGCGATGCTTTCGGGAACTTTCGGTAGGAGATGACCGCTCCCAAGTAGACGTGTTTCTGAGCAATCTTGATCAGCATGGTCGACCCTTCTATCACGAACTTCATGTGCCTGGTTTGCTTGTGTATCACAGTATATCTGTCCATGGTTTTGGCAGCCTGAGCTCCACTAAGCTCAAGAAGGATGACAGTCTTGTCTATACTGATGCTAAGGCCAAGCTAGGTCAGGCACATGAGGATCTGCTTCATGGCCGCGTATGCTTGTTCCATGTCCCTGCCATGTTTAATTAGCCAAGCAAAATGCTTGTCGTCCGCATAACAAGTGGCAGTTCTGGCAATGTCCTGGGAGACAGCTTGCATCTGGCGGAAGGCCCATCCTGTGCACAGGGCCCACAGAAGAGGAGCAAGGCCGCAGCCTTGCCGCAGGCCTCGGCGGAGATGAACTAGTTGTTCCTGCCCACAGTGCTGTACCTTGATCAATGCTTGGTCATGTGCGAGGAGCACAGCCTGCACTAATTCCTCGGGCACCCGAGCATCGCGTAGTACAGTGGCCAGAGCACCCCTGGGTACATGGTCGTAAGCACATGATATGTCAAGCGAGAGCTGACAGCCCCCACAAGGGCGGGAGATGGTGTGGCCTTGGCGACGCAAGTGAATGTTGGACACGTTCTGCTGAATGCTGGTCCTGACCGTGGCACAGTGGCTGATAACTCGCTCCAGAGCTTGTGCAAGAGAACGCTGGGGTACATAAGCCAATTGGGGGAACTCCTTCAAGTACTCCGCTGCATATGGTAGAAGTCGACGAGCGAGGACGGCTGCTAAGACCTTGGGCTGCAGCGGCAGCAGACATATTGGTCGCAGATGTGCCGGCGTGGTGAGAGATTTATTCGGCTTTGGGAGCAGGACCAGCTCGCACACTCTCCAGGTATCCGGCAACGAGTCTGAGCCTTGACATAGATGTTGCTGAAACTGAGAGGTCAAAGCTGGCACCACCACATGGGTGAAGTGACGAAACACGGCGACTACTTGTAGGCATGGCCTTGCCTGGCCGAAGTCTGGCAAAGGCTTGCATGATCTCCTCCGATTGGATGTGTAGGTCGGCGGTAGTCCTCGGCATCGTAGGGGGCTGGGGTCCGTCATATATAACCTTGGTAAAGTACTGCACAATCTGCTGGAACTCCTCCTCGTGCGTCTGCAGGCTACCATCGGGTTTTCGAAGCTGTAGTCTGCGCCGGGGTGTCCTCGGGGCAAAGCGCTTGGCAGCCTGATGAATGTTGGAGGCTGCCACTGTTTCCGCGACCTTGAGGGTCTTTTTGAGGCGACAGGCTTTCCTGAGGGCACGAGTGTGCAGCTGCAGTTGGGCGGCCACACGCCACGCCTGGAAGATGCTCTTCTCCCGGGGGCCGCCACCGGCCCAGAGTCGAAGGTCCTGGCTGAGGTTCCGAAGCTGTTGACGTAGGACCCACATCGTTCTGACCTGTTGAGTGAGAGTACCCTCCAGGTCGCCAGCTCTGGTCGAGTCAAGGTGATCTTGTTCTCCACGTCGGCCTGAGACCGTGTTGCTCCAGGACTGAATAAGGATGTGGTCTATGTGGTCTTCCGTGGTAGCAGACGCCATGGCCTGGACCACATTGTCGTGGAGCTGGTGCTCCAAACGTGGCTGTTGGAGAAGTCGTCTCACCTGTGGCGGGGAAAGGCGCGAAGTAGTGGGCGGTCTTCTGTAGAAGCAAGGAACAGGCACAGACGCAACGATTGGCTTATGCCTGCAGCCACTGCCTGGGACAAAGGGCGTGTTGATTGGCCGAGCTTGTTTGGAAAGGTTGTCCACAATGAAGTCAATCTGAGTGCCCTGCTTGGTATCGGTGGATTGCGGTAGCAGGTAGGTCCTGCTGAGGTGGCCTGGTTTGCCCCATGTATTCAGAACACAACAGCCATGGGTGCGAAGGGTATCCATCAGCTCGCCTTGGTCCGGATGTGGTGTCGTACAGCTCATCGGAAGGCCTGTGCCACTGATCGGGGGCTCGGTGGTGATGGAAAGATTGAAGTCACCAACAAGAAGACAACCATGTCTTTGAGGCACCGACCGTAGCCAGCGATCAATCTTTGTCCAGATCGCTCTTCGCTGCTTCAGGAGTGCCTCTGTCTTATTGGTTCCCTGTAAAGTGGTTCGCTGAGGGTTCCAGGAGTGCTGGTATAGGCAAAGGATGTCTACCGGTACCTGTAGGAGGAGCCGTAGGTGTAGAAGGCGACCAGGGACGAGACAAGAAGTCCTGATGTTCTCTGGGGGAAGCAAACTGGCTCTGATGAGACAAAGTAGGCCAGATTTCGCAGGGCCTGCTGTATGCACAGCATGCCAAGTGGTCCATCCCGGGGTCTGGGAGCTCGTCGTGAACTCTAAGTCTTCTTTCCAGGCTGTCTCCTGCAGGATGCAGATGTCTATGGGCCGGCCTTTGGTTGCTTCATCATGTAACCATGTGAGCACTTCCAGGTAAGTATGACTACCCAAGCCTCCAGCATTCCAAGATAGAACTTTGAGGCGAGGAGCCACTTTGCGGCTGCCGGTATAGTCCTGCTTGGTCTGGGGAGTTGGTGGCAGGTGTTGATGCCTCAACTGTTGCAAGTGAAGCCTTCTGCCACGATAGATCGTAGTTCCGTCGGGATTCTGTTGTGCTCGTTGAAGGGCTCGAAGAAATGCTCGCTTCCTAAACGGTGGGGTAGCGTTGGATATTGCGCTGGTCACCAATCGGCTTCGCCCAACTTTGGGTTGTTGAGTACTGCTGGTTGGCTTCAAGACCTCCAAGGTGCTGGGAAGGTCTAACCCTCGCATCTACCGCAGCTGTCTGATGAATGATCTGCATTGTAATCAGCAAGACAAGAAAGAGTGTGTGGCTTCGAGCGCTTGCTGTTTGACTGCGGTCCCGGGACTTGGGACCCGGGCGGCTGCATCGAGCTGAGAATGTCATTAAGGTGTGGTCTGTTGGTGCCGTGGGCCCGTAGCCATGCACCTCCAACGGTTCGAGGGGGTCATTGCAGAGGCGGTGTGCCGTTGGGGCCTTCGTCTGCGTCTTCTGCTTGTCATGGTACAGAACGAGGAAGGACCTGGCCAGGAGTGCAAGGAGCAACTCAAAGACTGCGCCGAGGGTGATGTACTCAAAGAGTAGAGTCACCGGCCTTGCTGTCCATAGCGAGGTCATACAGTACCTGGATAGCCGGGAGGTAGTGGTGGGATCGCAGGTAGCAGTGCAGGCAATCGGTCTTGAGGACGCAGTATGTTTTTCAACTTGCACACCGTGTGGTCGTTGGGACAAAACCACCTTGGCAAATAAGCCTCGGCTTACCCTGGTGCTCCCTTGACATCCCGCTCTCAGTGCCGCGGGCTCATGACTCCCTCTCTCGCCTGAGGTCTCATGCCAAGTGGGCTGCAAAGGGGGAGTATGTTGTCTTGACAAAACCTGGCTTGGTCTACCGGAGCTGTCAAGGTAAGGCCCGTGCTTGCGGTTGCTCCTTGAGGCCTTGGGCTTCGGTGTGGCGAGGTTCGTGGACCCAGAGGACCGGGAGGACCTGAAGGCCATCGGCATAGTTCTGCTGGGCAATCCTGTCGTTGTGGTTGTCGTCGGTGTCGGCAAGGCCGGCGTCGGGACCGGAGGGGCCGAGGTGCTTAGAGCCGACGATCTTGCTGCCCATGCTGGACTGATTTCATGGCCCGGAGCCTCTGGCAAAATTGCAAGATCCTCCATCAAGGCCTCCCAGTCTCTGTCGGCAGCCCGGTCCGCTTCGGCAACCGCTGCAGCTGTCGCTCTGGTGACTCTGGCCGCATCTTCGCTGCCCGTGCTGGCCAGGAGCTCATCATCCTCGGTGAGGGTGGTGCGGCAGTCCAAGACAATTGGTGTGAAGCTGGTCCACCGGTGTCAGGTGCCTCACTTGCACCGTTATGTCGTCCAGGCGATCGAGGTCCCATGGCACATGCGCCAAGACTCTGCCATCGAAGCCAGTGGCCCCAGCCAAGGCATTGGCCACGGCACGTGCCACAAGGTGGGCCCACCCCTGCAAAGCTTGTACAGGAAGTGGGGGTGGAGGTCCTCGTGGCGGCCCACCTTGCTCCGTGTCTGTGGGTCCATCGGACTGGTAGTCAAGGATGGCAGGGGAGTCCTCGCGATTCTCTGCCTCCCTGTCGGAGCCACTCATGCTGGCCTCGTTGGCCTGGGAGGTACAGACTTCACCGCTTCGGCTGTGAGCCCATGCTGAGAAATCAAGCGAGATGGGCAACATGTGACTAAGCAGTGCAGGGCAGAGCTGACCAAGCGCTTCTAAGACAATTCGGAGGGGGCACTGTGCAATCCGCATGTAGGCCGACCGTAGCCTGCACGGGGGAGCTAGCCACCAAAATTTTCTTGGGGCTGGCTTCCGGCGCCGAGGGCGATGCCTGACTCCACGGCTCTCGTAGCGAAAGCGCCAAAGGCGATGTCGCTTCCCTGCACACATGCCGGGCAGGAAAGCAGGCCCGGGGAGCCCGATCCCGCCTGGTTCAGTCCAGGCTGTGCAGGTCGATGTGTCCCAGGCAGAGAGGGTCGAGGTAGAAGGGCCACAGGGTACTGTGGAGGCTCGGGTAGTACAAGGGGCACCATTTTTGTAGGGCTGCTTCGTGCGGAGGGTAGGCTGACAGTCTGGCGGCTGTAAGCAGAGTGCATGGATGTCCGTCGATCCACTTAACATCCCAGGCATTGAAATAATCCGGGTCAGACAACCAGCCTCTAGCTTCTTGGCACATGCATTGACCCAAGAACGTCCGAAAATGCAGTCGCAATTGCTGCCTCTGGCAGAGTTCTCTTGAATACTCTCTCGCCGGCGAGGCTGGGACCTTGTTGTGTCCTCGAAGGCCTTGTCGTGCCATATGGCTGTCGCCCAGAATGCAGCAAGGGCCCACAACGGGCCCAGTGCCCTCCAAGGCATAAAGTCTTCAGTTCGTCAGGCAGAGCCGGAAATTGTTGTATTTCCCTTGAACACGGCTGCCTATGAACTGGGCCGCCAGGAAGGCGGAGCAGCTATCCTACCGGGGGTTCCGGTCTCACTGTAGCCGAGATGCTTACATACATATATATATATATATACATACATATCAAAATACGCTGTTTAGGCGTGCGGCATCAAGCACCATGACATCAGTTCATGTGGAGTGAAACATTAACATTAAGTTGAAAATTCTTTTCAACAGCCAGACTTCTTCAGCATTTCACACGAACCTATTCATCCACGTATCTACCCATACCACAGGAGGTGGGCCGGAAGACAGCATGATGCAGCTATGTACGTATGTATGTATGTATGTATGTATGTATGTATGTATGTATGTATGCATGTACACATATGTACATGTATATGTATATGGATATGGATATGTGTGTGTATGTGCACATGTATATGCACACATGTATATGCATGTATATGTGCAGGTGTAAGTAGTTTTATGTATACTTATGTGTATGTATAATGTATGTGAGTATGTATGTATGTAAGTATGTATGTAGGTATACTTGTATGTAGCCACCTACACAGTCTCATATTAGATAAAGCGTGTGTCTGTGTATATCTATATGTACGCATATGTCGATACGTACAGGTCTGTACATAAAGGTTCTTAAGAAGCAGGTACACATAGACACATCTATATATATATATATATACATATGCACGTGCATTCACATGTCATATGCATGTGCCTGTAGCTATATCAATGCGTGCGTGTGTGTATATACTGTTACCTCACACAACCAAGTATATAAGCAACCAATGAAAACTATATATATATATACACACATGTAGCATGTGTACATATGTATGCACATGAGTCATACACATACACACAACGGGTGCACGTGTGTGTGCATACAATACATACATACACAAACGCTTCATTCACACACAAGTACAGCTCGCTCACAAACATGCCGCTTATGCAGAATCGCTGCAACAGATGTGTGTACATGTCAAAGCGCATGTAGCTGTCTGCGTCTGGGCTGCATGATGTGCCACTTCGAAGGGCTCTCCACTCTCAAGCACAAGCGCGACCTTGCCAAGGCTTGAAGGCTCTGACAACGCTGAAGCAACTATAAACTGCTCGCATGCTTGTTTACATCCGGCCTTGGTGCGGAGCTTCTCCGACACAAGTGCTTGATGCACGGCACCGCTAACCAGGAGCGACGGCATTGGGGCATGCTTTTCAGATAAAGACCTGCCGGAGCTGCCGGAGCCGTGCCACGTGAATGCACAGCTTAGACCACCAGCTTCGGCTTTTAAGAAGAGCAGCTTGACAGAAGAACAGCAACCCAAAACAACATCTGTGTGACCAAGCTTACAAGCAGAAGTGCTGCAGGCAGTAAAAGTGGGCAGCCTGGAGCTGGAACTCCCGAAGCAAGTTGTGGCTCCGCCAAACGCAACTCAGACAGCCTTTTGAGTCTCCAGAAACCATACTTTCAGACAGGATTTTCAGGCACAGCCGCACGAAGAAGGCTGAAAGCACTTCCGATAGGCCACAGGCTTGCAAAGTCATGTTTGGCCAGTGAACAGATGTGTACGTGAGAAGTGGAAAGATGACACGCAAAGATGCACAAGTATGAGAAAACGACAACTTAGGACGAGCTCGGCTGGATCGGATCCAGAACAAACCATCAATCTTGCCATTCTAGATAGCGCATGTTCCTCGAACACGTTTGCCCACCGAGGTGTGTTTGATTGGAGCATTCGTCCTATCTGTAATTTCCACCTATCCCGTAACATGTTCCCATGTTAAACTTCGCAGAGTCCTGAAGCGCGGCAAGCACTCCCACGACACTTCACATGTTCTCGACGGTTTACGCAAAAGAGGCTTGTGTGGCCAACTACCAGTCTTCAGGAACTGCAAAGTACGACATCAGGTTACACGAAGCTGCAATCTGCTGGCGGGGCTTCTTGCGATCGACTACACAGACGGCCTGTCTGAGAGGACGATTACTTGAAATCCATTCCTGAGGCCAGAATGACTTCCCATGCAGATGACTCATCACGAAGCACCATGAATCATTGCTGCTGAAGTTCTTGGCAGCCGCCGTCGCTTCCTTGCACACTCTGGCCAGGTGGTGCTCCATGCCAGTTGCACCTCCATGCAGTGTCATGACAGCGGAACTGATGATTTGTGGTTCTCCAGCATCCCCCTTGTGGCCTCTGCCTGATGCACTCCTATGCGCAAGTCCCTGCCCCTTCCCTTATCGACGTGGCACGGCTCGATGGGAAAAGATTGCCAAGTGCCGAGTTCAATTCGGAGGACCGCAAATACATAAGTTGATGCATTATCAGCTGTTCGAGGCTCGTTGGATCAGGGCACCTGCTTGTCCAAAGACCTCTTGTTGCAAACAGCTTACTCCACTGGCGTACCGTGTTCTGACGGCATCTGCCCCTATGGGGAGCTTGCAAGGCATCGATTCCGTGCACCATTGAGAGTGCCTTCGGTGACAGGGAAAGTGGTGTCGCAGGACTTGATCTTCCAACCCTTGAGGTCCGTCGTGCGGGATAAGGCGGCCATCTCAGCCTTAGCTCTGCAACAACACTATCCGAGCCGGAGTGCTCCAGCCTCTGCAGAAAAGGCCAGTAGAAAACCAACTACAGATTAGCAGGGTTGCTGAACAAGCATGAGCCTTCTGATGTGCCTCCCAAGCATGAAGACACCACTGTGGCATGTGGGACTGATGAACAAGCAACAACCATGGCTAGTTCACCCGGCCGAAAAGATCATAGGCTTCCGCTAGCAAGCATAGCAGTTTAATGTCATAAAATGGCAGGCAACAGAAGTAATGGGCTGTCTATTAAGAAGATGGGCTCAGCTTTACACCACCTTGAAATGACATGGACATGCAATTGGAACTGTGTTTGAAAACAGCCGGTAGACCGCACGAGGGAAGAAAACCAGCGTCCTGTTCGCCGGACTGCCAATCAATCTGAACCGCACCAACACCCCCTCCCATGCGATGTTTCCGCAGAGCTGGTGCGAATCAGGTGGCCGGAAGCAAGCATGGCTTGTCCAACCACAACCGCTGGCAGTGCTGAGGGCTGGGTGAGGCCAGCACATTGGTCTCGGGACCGACCCAGCATCCTGCATCAGTGGTTCCATTGGAATGTACCGACCTGAAACCGTGCCCTGCCTAGCGACATCACGACTGACTCACGAATCGGATCGATAGGCGGGTTGGTCACCTGCACAGCAACGGTACACACTGGCACCAAACCAATGTTGCAAATTTTGTAGGTCATGCGTCAATTACACGACGAGTTCAGATGAGCTTAAACAGTCACAGAGAACCTGTGCGAAAAGTTGGTAGAAGAAGTCGAAGACCGGACGATTCTGTTCAGACAAGCAAGCCAATGGCGTGTCGTTGCCCATACTCCCCAGGGCTTCTTCCCCATCCTGCCAGAGTAGAGCACTCCACGAAGCCAGCAATTTCTGACAATGTCGATGCAGGCTATCCACTAGCTATACACTCTGTGCAATCGAATTTGCAAAAATTGTGTCCTTTCCCATGGGAAGAAGCAGCAACTCCAACGACTCCTGCCAGGTGCAGCCCTTTAAGACGTCTCCGCACACACCTGCCTTGATTTTTCGCCTGCGTGTAGCCGAAAGCACGGAGAAGTGGTGCTCGCAGATCTTGAGGAACTGACGGAGGCGTCGAAGAGCCTGCATTCAACCTCAGACATGCTCCGATGCAGTGCAGCCATTGCATGCTTCTTCCTGCAGTTCTTATCGCCAAGCGACAAAGTCTCCATAGTCATCGCTTCGGTCTTCAACCAATCCCCCCATGGCAAGACAGAAGCAAACTGGGCCTTCAGCTCACCGTCCTGACTTGGAAGGCCGCTCAAGCTCCAGGCTGCAATTGAAAACTGGACCATGCAGTTGAATACGCAGCTACATGCGTGGCGCAATGCCTGAGTCAAGGTATGCTTGCTGAAGTCTGCCCAGAGCATCTTGCCTGCAAGAGATCGTCACATGCATAAGATAAGCGACAAGAAACGAATGGAGAAGACCCTGCGACTCAAGAGCCCCAGCCTGGTGATAAGCGCCCCTTTGCGACGATGCTGTCTGCAGGCTGCTTCAGCACACCACACTCCGAAGAGACGATTAGCTTGTTGTCTTTGGTCACCTTGCTCCAAGGAACGAGCGTGGTAGCTGACATCGGACCGAAAATGGCAATACAACAGACAGAAGGGAAGGATCACGGAAGCGGGCGAGCTGCATAGTAGCGGCATGGGCGGAGACCATTTCTGTCGAGTGAAGCTCCTGAAGTGTCAGATTCTGACAGTCTTCGATTCTACGTTGGCCTAAGTCGGCTTGAGTCCACACGACAATCCGACTGAGCCAACTCAAAACAAAGCTGTCCGACACCGTCACCATCCGTGAAGCAGACGAGTGCTGGCCCATCCCAGGGTTCCATGATGGCTGCTTGGTACTTGTAGTAGTCTCGAAGCTTCGAGTCCATGGAGTCCAAATTTTCCTCAGCTTTAAACATGGTCTGCCCGGGCGTGCGAGCTTTGCTGGAGCCGGGCAACCCATGCAGGTGGCATCATCATGGCCACAGCCTCCGGCAGTGTTCGTCCTGACGCAGGAACGGAAGATACGTCTTCAAAGGCTCTGCACCGGCAGCACAACTAAGGACAATCAAGATCACTGCTCTGGCAGAGCACCAACAGGAATGTGAATACAAATGCATGGCCGACCTGAAATTGTCAGCACTTCCAGGAAGTTGTCGAAAATTCCACTGTCCGTCTGATCCTTGACATCCATGTTCGTGGTAAGGTGTAGCAATGTCCCGGTTTAGTGGAATAGGCGTCACAATCTGCATCTGAGGATGGGACCAGCTCCATCAAAGGAAAGCATTGTTCCAGCTGAGGCCCCAGAAGCTCTGATTTCATCAATCCTTCACGCGCTCGCGCAAAGTTCACATTTCCTGCAAGCAGCGCTCGGAGAAAGCAATGTTTGAGAATAGGCCATCTGCTGGCAGTTTGCAGCAGTAGAACTTTCAAGACACTGCATGCGCTGCATGCCCGACTTCGTCTGCTTATGTCTGCTTTCTGAGCCTGTGTTCTGTATCAAAGAGAGCTTGACAAACTGACAAACCCCACCTAACCAATCTGCACTCCTGGCAAATCTTACCTCAAAACACGTATTGCAATCGACGACTTGCCTTTGAGCGTGTTGATTTCACCATTGTGGCAGATGTGACGGAATGGATGAGCACGTCTCCACGCAGGGAAGGTGTTGGTAGAGAATCGGCTATGAACAAGCCTTAGTGATAGAGACTTGTCGGAGAAAGCCTAGTCGGGAAAGACACAGAAGATGACCAAATCAAACACCTCCGCTGGTAGACTCGTTTCCAAATCAATTCATGGCCAAGCCCAGTGACGCAACGTGAGACTCGAAGTCATCCTCTTGCAGGTCCAGGAAATATCTGACGAGACCTGCGCGTGCACATGTCCAAGGACTATGGAGGACGGAAACCCAGCGTTAGCAGTTAGCAGCGGCTTCCCTGTCTGCACCGCCTGGACATGTGAGCATGCCCTTGTAGTTGATGATTCGCGGAGACAGCGAGCACACCTGTGTCACACCGCTCAAAAGCAAGGCCTGTAGGGCGGGTAGATGGTTTGTGATCTTCTGGAGAAGAAAGTAGCAAAGTGCTAAAGAGCACTTTCGTCTAATTCGGCCCAGATGCGTAGAAGGGAAGCCCAGGCTGTTGAGCAGCCAGGTTGGCGGCACGCTTCCGGAGAACGAAAAGAGCTGCTTCGAATTTCTTCACGTCCTTCTTCAAAGCGCCTCCAAACGAAACGATAAATGAAGCGAAGAACTGCCCAGTTAATCCGAACGGAACCGCCCACGTGCTGCCTTCTGCAGCAATGAACGCTTGTTCGATGGTCGGCTCGTGATCTCTGGCCTCTCGGCAACTTCAGGAATTAGAGTCAATGCTGCAGTAAACTCGGACTCTCGTTTTCTCCATGCGTTTTTTCCCGTGAAAGCCGTATCATCGTGCAGCACAGTGGGAAAACAGCTGAGCTGCAAGCAAGTGTCAGTCTTGCCCAGGCACTCCGATTCAACCGGCACCCGGCGCCAAGTGATCATGCGGAGACCATCAATTGAAGCCAATACCCTAGGTGTCGGCTACGATCTGCGGTCGCTCCAAGAGGGAGGAGAGCTAGGGAGGGAAACTGCAAAAGACCGAGAGAGAAAGAAACAACTAGCGAGCAACACACGCAGCCTGTCCGTGCAAGGCGGTCTATGAAAAGCGTCGGCACATCAAGCAAGACAGTAAAACACGCACACACACACACACACAACTCCACGAAAACTCCAGTGGCTGCTCCAACATCACATGAACGCGACATCCAGCACTGCTCCGGTGAGCTAACCGCACCAAGCAGCTGCTCGAAGATCCTTTTGCCTTCCGTAGTTCCATCTTCGCCTGAGTTACATCTTGGCGGCTTTTTGCGGGCTCGTCCGAGCTTCATGATCGAATCTTGCTCTCACCGCTATCTGCTGAGGCTGCGCAGCGGTCAAGAAAGACGTTGCCAACTGCATACCTTGCTGTGTGCTGTCTTACTCGAGTGGTATGGAATCCAAGCCAGAAAAGCGCTCCACAACTACACCGGAGGGAATGGTAGTGTAGAAACTGCCTTGGCGGCAGAATGTTGCCTGCACTCGATTGCAACCATGCTGCTCACGAGGAGGAGGCAGCTCCACTGACAATTCCGCCGCAACACGCCGCATGAATCGATCGGGAATGCCGCACAAAATGCCAGCACCGTCGCCAGTGTCCTGGGAGTGGAGTCAACACAGGGCTTGCTAGAAAAGACATGCAACTGACACCAACAGCATTAATCAGCATCGGCGTCCTTCTCGCAGCCACGAGCGCCTCTGTGATCCAAATTTTCCAGCACCTGTTCTCTGCACAGACGTGAACAAATTGATCAGTCCTGACAATGCGCGCGTTCAAGATGCTGACTTATAGTGTCGAAATGCCTGCAGAGCTCCGTCGACAATTGTCCGAGACGGCGCGCCTGTCAACAGTCGAGGTGGTCAGGACGCAACATCACGTGACGGCTGATGAATCGTCGGCCCAATCTGGATTGCGCTCCTGTGATGTCTGCTACCATTCCAACTCCACAGCTGTCCTGCTTCATGACAGCACTCGACATCACCAACAAAGGAACTTGTCATACTGCAGTCTTGCACTCGTGGTCGGTCCTTCTCATTGCGCGGATCATACAACCCCTGAGCAGGGGGCGTGGCATCAAAGCCACGATACTTCGACCTTGAAATCGCAGCTCAAAGCAACATACTGTGATGTTGAAGCGAGGCAAATGATCGTCAAGCAGCGGTTCCACAGCCGCCATCGCTCCAGGCAGCAAACAGGAATCAAACACAAAATTGGGTCTCAAACGGCACGCACGGCATTTCAAGTCTTGCCACCCACCACAAATAATACGACCCGGTATGCCCACCGAATCAGTGTTTGCGGAAAAATAGTGCGCAAAACCCGGACGAGCCGGCTGGCTGGGATTCGGAAGGTTGAACCCCCGGGTTCGCGACTTCCTGGCGATTTTTGACCTTGGCACCGAAGCCCTCAGGGCAACTTGATTTTTCGCGACGTGGATTCTGCGAAGACTTGCACATCTGCGCTGACGACATTGCTTTCAAAAACAGACCCGTTGAATAACTAAACAAGAAACTGAGTGCCACACGATACGATTACAAACTTCAAGTCTAAACCTGAAATGAATTTGTTTACGTAAACCTCTTCTGCGTGAACACACCCTTTCAATGCCATGATTTTGGCCTCGGTGTAACAACAAAACAATACAAGCTGTCCTGCTCATCTTCAACCACCAATATGGAAGTATCGATGACGATTCAGTGCGGTTCGGCACTTTTCGATAATCATGGCGAACACCAACGAATCAAAGCGTCAAATTCGGTGAAAGGAAAATGCCGAGATGCCAGAGAGGAACCAGACTCCAGCCGTTAAGCAAGCTTTCATCAAGATAAATACAAAGGATGAAAGCCATGAGCACTTTGTTCGAGAGCGCAGGGCACAGCTACCTTCCTGTACAGAAGAGTGCTATCCATTCTGACGAGAGAAGCAGTTCCATGCGCACTCTGAAGTTTGAATCTGTGAAAATGTCGGAATGGAGAAGAATTCGTTATGTATATCCGCATGGGATGGCGGCGCATCTGATGTCACAAAGTCAATGCGCTGGGCTGCTTCTGTAAGACACGACTCTGCCCATTGTGGTCTTGGGCGACGTGGTCTATTAGGGGAGAAAGAGTTAGAGTGTACCTTGCCTATTTAGGCTAATAATGCCACCGCCAACCCATTAGATGATCATTCCTAGGATCCCCCCTACATTTCACCGATATATCACTACTACTTCCCCATTATCAATACTATTCTAGGAATAACCGTTACCCCATCTATTATCTCTAAGGTGGCATTATTGGCCTAAATAGGCAAGGGGGTTCTCGTATAATTTGGTTCAGGGTTTAGGGTTAAGGGTTAAAACTACATTGTAATTATAATATATAACTGCTGATGTATTATAATTACATTATAACTATGCTGTTGTTGGTTTCAAATGCTTATTCTTCATTTGTCCAAATTCCGTTGTCCTTCCATACATGAAGTATTGTTTCGAATATTGTTTTTCTCAAATCTCTGTCGTCCGTAATTGTCTTAATTGCTTCTCTTAAAATACAGATATTCACATACAGTGAATCCATACCACTGTGTTCGTTAAACTTTTCTCCTACTGCCTTAATTTTTTCAAGACTACTAATGTTTTTATACAGTTCAATAATTCCGTCTTCGTCTCTTAAACAAATACTGTGCCAAAAAAGTTCAAATTTACTCTGAACTGTTTTTTCATCTGGTATGTGAACTCGCCATAAATTATATGCTACTTTCCTCCAAAATTTGTCTCCACTTGGTGGTAGTGGGTTTTCAGTTACAAGTTGAATAATGTCTTGTGGTGTGGTTGCTCCTTCTAGTTGCCAATTCATCATTCTATTATTATAGTAGGTTTTTTCTTTAAGTCATTTTCCCTAGAAAAATTATACTCTTAAGATTTACTGGACCACTATTGTTTGACAGACTTATCTAAACATTCAGAACAAGTCGCAATGTATTTAACATAACAATAAGAATGCTTACCAGCACAATAGCAACGCTTGAAACAATCAATGTCTTTGACTTGTTTACAACGATAACACTTCCTAGTAACAACATTATTTGTTTCAGTATATGATTCAAAATCAACTAATATCTTATCTACTTTTATTGGCATTTTTAATATTATATGTTAGAATATTGTTGTAAATACAACTATTTATACCAATATTTTTACCTTGAGATTTAACGAAACAAATTACGAATTAATGTCATTACCAAACTCTTATGGTTTGCCTATGAACCTGTAGAACCTGCTAGGCGCACGGGGGCATTGGCTCACTTCCTTCTTCTGTTTTCATTGGGGCTTTTTTATGCCAAGATGGCCTGTCAATATACACGAGATTTTAATCCATAATATTTAAATTATTCTTCAAAATAGTTACATCTTTGTCTATCCGTTCTACCTCCTCCTCCACTTTTTCTAGTCTCTCTTCTGGCGTAGGCTTTCTTGATCCCCACCCGGTGGTCACTGTATCAACACCTTCATTATCTGGTGAGCTTGTTTTGAATATGGCGTTTTCATCGGGGGATATTCCCCTTCCCATCTTCCAACTACTCCTATCTTCAATTATTGTTTTACCTTCATTGTTTATTTTAGTTTCTTTGTGAAAAGTTTTTTTTCTACATTTACAAGGTAAACAGTTTAATCCATCCGTGTTTAAGTGGAACCCACCTTCATTAGTTTCCCTATGATTGTCGCTCATTATACTTTCTTAGATTTTTTAAATACTCAAGAACTGCTTTAAGCAATTCTAAAGAAGCGGTGCAACACCTTTTAAGCTTGGTATCTTGTATTACAATCTTCTCAATTTCCTCAATCTCCTCAATCGTTTCTATATACTTCTCCATTATTATATTAAAAGATATTTTTCTCTTATTAATTAATGAGTGAAGAAATACCTAAAGTAGAACCGATAGACATACCCGAATATAAATATAAAAACAGCGAGTTTGACATGATGCCGAAGCTACCCGCGCGGATGTTATGCGTGGCTTCTTCAACAGGCGGTAAAACGGTATTGATCCAGAACCTAATATTAAAAATCTACAGGGGATCATTTGAGAGAATATACATCTTCTCGCCCAGTGTTCATGTTGATGACGCATGGTCGGCAGTAAAGAAATACATAAAGGATGTAATGAAGGTGGATGCCGAAAAAGAACAGCTTTATTACGAGGACTACGATCCGGTGGCGCTAAAGAAGATCATAGACACTCAGCATAAAGTCATTGATTTTCAGAAGAAGAATAAACAAAAGGATTTATTTAGCATTCTGTTAGTGGTGGACGATTTTGCCGACGATCCCAAATTTGTAAGATACTCAAGCTTGTTGCACGGATTATTTACGAGAGGTCGTCATAATGCCATCTCGTGCATTTTATCCACACAGAAGTATAATGTATTGGCCCCGATCATTAGATTAAATGCCAGTGCTTTATTCATCTTCAGACTGAAGAATATGAACGAAGTCAACGCATTTTTAGAAGAGAATTCCGCCTTGGTGGATAAAAGCACGTTATATGAAATGTATCAGAAAGCCGTGAATTTTGCTCCTTACTCCTTCTTCTACATAAACACCAATGCTAAAGATGTTAGTAATATGTTTTTCATTAATTTTGAACAACGCTTTGAAATAGGAGATAGTTAATAATATCTTAATAATATTATTAATTATTAAAACAATGATACTGGACAACAATGTAAAGTAGTAAAACTGAAGCAAGGGCATTTCATTTTCTTCTTTAGCGCCTCTATTTTCTTTTCTTCTTCTTCCAACTTTTGTAATAGGTCTTTCATTGCAGTTAATAGTATATCCGTTTCCGATACTTCTTTTGATTTTTGTTTTATCAGTTCCATACACACTTTATACTGATTTTCAAACTCTGTCAT